>VMDO01008081.1:0-25000 GCA_007922755.1 Pedetes capensis | reverse complement strand
GGATTGAATTCAGGGCCTCATGCTTGCATGCTTTGCAAGTGCCGCACCACAGAGCTGCATCCCCAGCCCATTTTTTTACTTTTTTGAGGCAGGGTATCACTAAATTACGCGGACTCCCTCTGGTCTCAAACTTGCGATCCTCCTCTCTCTGCCTCCTATATATTCACCTGCATAACTGCTACTAAGCCCAAGATGAAGTCTTCTGTGCTGGCTCCAGAGACTTCCTTGGTGCTGTCAGCCCTGGTGAGAGCACCTTCCTTCATTCTTCTAAAGTTATAGAAATAAGCTAGCCTTTTTAAAATTTGATTTCTTCAGCTGTCTCATCCACTACTATATAAGCTGAAGGCCTGGGTTTTAATCATTTCCTCAAATCCTAGTGCCTAGCAAGATGCCTGGCAAATATTAAAGCCTCATTTCTTAAAAAAAAAAAAAGACAACAATTAAAAAGAAAAATATTCAAGTGATTACTCATTTATTTTTCTAACGCATATTTAGAGAGCCCTACATTATGTGAGCCTGTGACAGGCTCTGTGCTCTGCACTGGGAATACAAAGACAAATTAGACATCTCCCTTTCCTGCAGGGCCTCCCAACCTAATAGAAAAAAACCACAGCAGATGATAACACAATTAGAATCTCATTCAGTAGGTGGTGTCATAGAGGGCACGTGCAGAGAGTATGTAAGGAAAAGAATATGTTAATTTATTAACGTGATTCAAATGGGAGAGCCGTTAAGGGACATATACATACACACACACAGAGTGACACTCAGTGGCCTGTGGGATATTAACTAAGGGACTGGGAACTGCATTCAATTTGAAATGAATTAGGTCTTTCTTGCATGTAGCGATAGCCCCCTGTCCCGCCTTTCTCTTCCCACTATTTAAACTGCCTTCCCAAGCTCTTCCCCAACCTTTAATAAACCCACAGGCATCCTATAAAACATTCCTCTCTCCATAATTTTGGCACCTCTGGATATTCTCTAAGTCAGTGCTTTTCCAAATCCAAATCCACAGACGAGTGCTTGGGACAAAATTAGAGAAAAGAAGAACTTTGCTATGTACACATACAACATCCATGTTCAATTACCCATTGTGCTTCCTTGGAAAGACTCCTTCATGAGATTTAATCACTTTCTAATTTTGATGTTAAAAGCAATTTATGAAATTATGCTGATGATAAAAAGTACATATTGTATTTACAGTCTGTTTTTGCAAGACTGAAAGGTGGGTTTGTCTTCTGAATTTTGTATTTAAACTGCTCCTGTCACTATGTGTTCTTCATGCAATTCTTGGTCACCCTTTCAAATCAGCTAGCACTTTTGATGAGGTGCCATTGCTTCGCACCCCTTGACTACCTTTGGGAGGCACTGTATTTGGACAGCATGCAATTTTGACTGTGGACTCTTCCTACCAAAAGTCCTTGGACTAGGTTTTGTAACTTACAGCCCAGAAACCCTGGATCCCCAAGTAAGATAGATTTTAAATATGACCACCCACTCATAAGTTTGATAATTACAATATATACAAGTCATAGTAATGTCACTTTAATCTTAACTTTTTGTTTTGCAATCAGTCATTAATAATTTTCCACATCTCTCCATTTGGTAAAATAAATTCACATATTTAAGTAGATTTAAATGGCAGGCTTGTTTTTTCTTTCTCATTTCTACTCTGCATAGCAGTGATGTATAATTGCCTTGATCTGCTGCTGTCAGACCTCCAACAAGTGACATTATATAAATGCAAAATATGATTGCCATTTCTACTTTTGTGCGTTATTCGTTGCTGTTTTGTTAATTCTTTCTGCTGCTTTGAACTGCTTATACCATTTTAGGTAGAAATTAACAAGTTGTTTGTATAACTTGCAACATAACCAAAATAAGGAAGCACATTTTATAATTGTACTATCGAAAGAAATCTTTTGCTTTTCCCTTGCAAATAGGCATAAAGAGATTCACAGATTCCTTTTTTCCTCCAAATCAATCACTTAGTATTTTATTTGATTCATTACACAAAGCTGGCCTTACAAAAGAACATTTTTATTGGTAGCTTTGATCCTGCTAGATAGAAAAGCAAAACAATTTAGTAGCCCCATATTATTAAATACTAGGGGGCTAACATGTTAGAAAGTGAGGTTGAGAATTACAGAGACAACAGAGGCCAGCAGTAACACGTGGAGTGGATAATTTTGTTGTAAAACCAGCATTCTTAAATGTCATCCATTAACACTTTGTATAAAGAGGATTAGGTCTGAAATACAAAGGACAAATCCCACACAACAACAACAACAACAACAACAAAAACATAGCTGACAAGAACACTCAATCCAAGACAAAGTGCTCAGGAGTAGAAAATTATAGATTTAGCTTTTTGATTCTGCTAATATGGAACCTTAACCTAGAGGGGGAAATTACTGTGGTAAACGCAATATAGAGTGATAAAAGAATTGCACACTGAGCCTATCCCTTTCTTCTGTGTTATCATTAACTCATTTCTCATTCAGGCAGGTCTGTTTACTTTCAGCTTTATTCTCCTGCTCTTTCTCCCTTCTATGCATTGGCCCTCACCATCCCTCCATGTTTTCCTCATTCTTGTCTGATTTTCCAAATTCTACTGGTATGCCAAAATCTAGCTCAAGGCTTTGCTATTTCCATCAGTTCTTTCCTGAGTATCCCTACATATGTGCCTCCCCCTCTTCTCTGAATTCATGTTATGTCTTATGCTCTGGAGGCCAAAATGTTGTTATTGTTGTTCTTAGGTGCTGTTGAGTTGAGTCCGACTAGTAACGACCCTATATACAGCAGAACGAAACACTCCTCGATTCTGTGCCAGGCACACGATCTTTTTTATGTTTAAGCCCATTCTTGCAGAAACTGTCAATCCATCTGGTGGAGAGTTTTCCTCTTTTGTGTTGACCTGCCACTCTCCCGAACATGATGTCTTTCTCTAGGGATTGATCTCTCCTGACTACATGTCTGAAATATGTAAGACGCAGTCTGGCCATTCTTGCTTCCAAAGAGCACTCTGGTTGCACTTCTTCTAGGACAGATCCCTTGGTGCTTTTGGCAGTCCATGGTATATTCAATAGACGTCTCCAGCACCATAAGTCAAAAGCATCAATTCTTTTCCTGTCTCCCTTGTTCAATGTCCAGCTTTCACAACCATATGATGCAACTGAAAACACCACGGCACAAGTCAGGCGCACCTTCATCTTCAATGTGACATCTTTACTTCTCAATACTGTAAAGAGATCTTTTGCCACAGCTTTTCCCAAAGCAATACATCTTTTTAGTTCCTGACTGCTGCTTCCATGGGTGTTGATTGTAGAGCCAAATAAAACAAAATCATGTACAGCCTCCATCTTTTCTCCATTTATTATGAAGCTGCTACTGACACAGTTGTAAGGATTTTTGTTTTGTTGATGTTTAGTCACAATCCATACTGAAGGCTATGTTCTTTGATCTTCATCAGTAAATATTTTAAATCCTCTTCACGTTCAGCAAGCAGAATTGTGTCATCTGCATGATGCGGGTTATTAATGAGTCTTCCTTCAATCTTGATGCCGCATTCTTCCTCATAAAGTCCAGCTTCTCAGATTATTTTCTCAGCATAGAAATTTAGGAGATATTGTGAAAGGATACAACCCTAACACAAGCCTTTCTTCACCTTAAACCAGGCCGTGTTTCCCTGTTCTATTCAAACAACTGCCTCCAGCTTCACATACAGATTCCTTATGGGTACAATTAGGTGCTCTGGTATTCCCATTTGTTGCAGTGGTATCCATAATTTGTTATGATCTACACAGTTAAATGCCTTTGTTTAGTCAATAAAACATCTTTCTAATATTCTCTGTTTTCAGCTAATATCCATCTGACATCAACAATGATGTCCCTGGATCCCCACCCTCTTCTGAATCTGGCTTGATTTTCCAGCTGTTCATTATCTATGTACTGCTGCAGTCGCTTTTGAATGATCTTTAGTAAAATTTTGCTTTGTGTGTGATGTTAATGATATTATTCAATAACCTCCACATTTAGTTTGATCCCCTTTTTTGGAAATAGGTACAAATATGGATCTTTTTCAGTCAGTTGGCCAGGTAGCTGTTTTCCAAATCTGTTGGCATAAACATGTTAACACCTCCAGTGCTGCATCTGATTGTTGAAACATCTCTGTTAGTATTCCATCAATTCCTGGAGCCTTGTGTTTCACCAATTCCTTCAAGGCAGCTTCCACTTTGTCCTTCTGTGTTATTCTCAAATCATTCATTTATCTGGTCTTATCTCACTATAAGCCTCTTGAATATAGAAGCAGTTGGTATCAATTTGTCAGTATCTCCTCAAATCCTAGAATAGTGCCAAACACACAGTAGGTACTTGAATGCTCAATGTGTCACCTTCAATAATCAATGCTATAGTGATAGATATGAAGGAGATCTGTACCAACTGAAGTATATTATCAAAATATCTGTATGAAAACCATATTCTTCTTTAACCATTATACTTTTTACCTGAAAAAATATTTTCTACCTGAATAATCTTTTGTGGCACAAATTAAAATAACCAAGAAAATAAGTTCCCCATGGTGCTTGTAGGACCTGCTCACATGATAGTAATGTGTCATAGGACCTCAACACCTTTAGAAGCAGAAAAATTAAACTTTAATGAAAATTAAGTATTTTCTTAACTTCAAAGTTATCAGCTTTGAGGCTATTGTATGTCACTTTGTGGACTCCAAAACTCTTCTGCCTTAGAACCAGACCTCTCTTCTTGTATCATCGCACAGTGTATGCACACTGTTGTAATGCATAGTAACTTCTCAAATCTTCCCCAATAGTGTTCACAAGGCACAATTCTCCTACAGATTTGATACCTTTTCAATCCAATTTTTCACTATAGTCTGTACTCCACTTTGTTGATTTACTCTGTTAGGTTTATTGCTAAACTGTTCATTTACTTTAATGACTAACAAAGGACTCAGATAAAATTCTCTGTCCTGTTTTTAGAGCCTAGCATAATTAGTCACATCTCCTACATCTTCAGATAGCAAATTTAATTAGTGTCTCCAGTGGATCACTTTCTAGGGCACAAACAGGACATGGAGACATTGAGCCCACCTCTCTGGAACAGAGGGAGTCTTCCCAGGCTCTCTTGGTATTGACCTGTAGCAAATGTTTCAGAGAAAGGTAGCACTAGAAGATAAATCCTTAGTGTATTCAAGCACCTCTGCAATATTATCTTCAGGATCAAAGTCCTTTTCCCTCACTCAGTAATCTCTGATAAAGCATAACAATTAATGACCCTTGCAGTTTCTCATTTGGTCCGACATAACTCTTTTTCAGATATTTTATATACCTTTGTTTCTTTTCACCATAAATTTGAAATTTAAAATTGACATCAATAAATTGAAAAGTTAAACTTTTCTTCATTTTACAATAACCTATAATTTCTCTGCCTTCCCACATTTTACTACCTCATAACATGACCTTACAGCTTTTCCCAAAATGACTCTTCTGTCTTACTATTTATCAGAGTGAAGGTAAGCTAAGCTTCTGGCGGTTGCTTACATTGTCGTTCAAGTTGCTATCAGTGATTGTCAGTCTACAGTCTATCATAGGGTGGTACTCAGTTTAGTGTCAGGAATTATTATGTTCATTCCCTGATTAATTACTATTGGCAAGTGCTTGAAGCTGGACAGAATCATGGAGTGTTGGCATGGAAAGGAGCATTAGGAATTATGTGTTTCAATAATCCCCATTGTATGGATGAGAAATCTTTCCCAAGAAGGAGAGAATGGTTTGCCCAAGATGGTATAGCACCTTAGTTCATTTCAACTGTCATTTTGGTACTCTGCACTCACATCTCTTGAATATTGTGTGATGAAACATCTTGTATTTGCTTTAGTTCCTTCAACCTGATATTCAATAAGGCAAGGAAACAGAATCTACCAAGGCTAACCAGCCTCACATAGGGATCCCTCCTCTGTCCAGTGGCCTACTCCCAACAGTAGTGAGCAGGAGTCTTTAATTTCACAAATACTTACTGAGAAAATAAGCATTTACTGTGCTAGGAATAGCTCAAGTGATTATGGGAAGATTTTTTTCAAAAGGATTGACTATTTGACCTCTAGGACAAATTTTAAAGGCTGCTATGAAACAGAGAAAAGTGTGCTATGTGTATTTTATGTATGCGTAGAGGAGCATCTATTCATAAACATGGAAGAGAGAGAGAGAGAAAAGTGGGGAGAGGGGGAAGAAAGGAGAAGAGAGGAGAAAAGAGGAGAGGAGAGAGACAGACATGTAATCTATACAAGGTGCTATAAGCAATTTCAGGAGAAAGGAAATGAGATAGCTCAAATGTTAGGAATTTGGGAGTAGCTTATGTAGGAAGCTTAATGTGGTGAGAAGATAAAGGTGTTAACCAAAGAAAATGAAAAAAATAACAATGTAAAATGACTTGAGTAAAGGAGTGGAGATGAGAAAGCATGTATGAACTTATTCACCCATTCACATATTCAATGATCATTTATGAAGAAATTGGGATACTTAGATGAGAAATTATGTTTCCTGACCTTGGGTTTTTCACACTCTAGGCACAATGTCTCAAACTTTAATGTGCATGAGAATCACCACCTCCAATGAGATCCCAGAAGATGCTGATGCTGTAGATACTTGAATAACACTTTAGGTATCGATAAGCTTGCTTATAAAGAGAATAACATGACTGGCAGTTGCCATAATAGGGCCTAGTCCAAGGAGGGTTGGGAACACAAAGGTGAAGACACTGGCGGCAGTCATCTAGCTAGGATCACAGAGATAGGGATATGCCTGGCAGCAGTAACCAAGTCTGAAATATTTTTTTTGTAGACTAGAACTACATATAAGTAGAGAAAAGATGATAGATAGATAGATAGATAGATAGATAGATAGATACAGAGATATGAAGAGATAGAGGCAGAGAGATATGTAGAGAGAGAGAGACAGACATAGATAGATAGATATACAGATATATAGATATATAGGTATATACACTATAGCTGAGATTATCTGGGCATTTGAAAATAATTCTTACACTCTAGGCCAGCTATCATCCTAATTCATTCAGTGAGAAACAAAGAAAGGACCCACAGTCTAACATTCTCTATTCTCTATTATCTTTACATTTTTCTATATATGTTTGTTATTATACTAAATAATAATGTGTTTAGTTTCTTGAGTATACCTCAGTACACTGTTTTATTCATATTTTCTTCCCCAGTGTTTAGGACACAGTAGATATTGGGTGGATGACTATAATTTCTTCATCTAGAATGATTCTCCTACTATATTCCTTACCTTTTTTTTCAAGCAGTTTCTCCCACATTAAATGTTCTCTCAAACTCTGTGAATCTAAAACATTAGTGCTTGATCTTCAAATTCAATTGCCTCCATGTAGTCTTTCCTGATTCTTCCTTGGAAGATCTTGAAGGAAGCTGCCTCTTCCTTCTTGGCAATTTCACAGTATTTTTCCTGTACCTTTGTTACTTTTTTTTTTTTTTTTAGTTTTCTATCACATATGTTTAGCTATTTCTATGCTTATCTTGTTGCTGCTGCTGGTGGTGGTGGTGGTGTTAGGTGCTATGGAGTTGGGTCTGACTCATAATGACTCTATGTACTTATTCATAAAGATTTCCTATGTCTGATTTTTCAGGATTGTATCAGAAGTGGACTGCCAGGTCCTTATCCCAGTGTTCATTTTAAGTAACTACTAAACTCTAAAATGCTTGTGAAAGGGATAAGCCTCTACAATATGGTTATTAAGTGGTCAGATTTTGGAGCCACATTAACAAAGAAGTTTCTTTTTGGATTTTTATGTTTATTTGTTTGGCTGGTTTTGGTGTTTGTGTGTTGGTTTGTTCCAGTATCTTTGTTCATTGACCCAATGACTTTAGTAAGTTTCTTAAGTGCAATGAGATTCTTGTGTAAAATGGGGAAAATAATGTTTACCTCAAAACTTACCTGGAGTACAAAGTGGCCACATAGAAAATGCTTTCCATTGCCTATATGGTAAGCATGTGATACACAAAGACAGTGTTGTTTTCATTTCTATTCTACCTACACCCTACTCTCTCAAAAGTAGAAGCCAACAATATTTGAATGAATGACCACCTTTTTATGAGACCCACTTCCTCTATGATATCGTAAATTCTATTATAGTTATTTTCCTTTGTTCCCTTTTGTCCCATGTGTGCACATGATATGTCTTTATCACATATTGTTATCTGATATAGCAACCTTCCCATTAGCAATCTAGAAACTTGAATTTACTTCTAACAAAATGCAACCATTCACAAAACTATTTCCAATTTCTATTTGGTGAGATTTTAAGATAAAAATAACTTATTGTTTAAAAATTGCTCCTTTAAGGGTAAAATTAGCATATTAGAATTATCTGATCTACCCCATACAGGTGCTTAACATTCAGCTAATATGAACAAAATGGCTTATGACAAAGATGAACTACACAATTAAAATGTAAAAAGCAACAACCCCTCAAAAGGTGATAATAAAAGTTCAGTGGGGCATTTAGGGCATTTAACAAATAGAAGTGCTTAACAATCAGTATTAAATATTTAAAATATCATATTCAATAAGTGATTCATGGAGCATATATGTTATATGACCAAAAATGACCATAGTAAACATGTCTCTGTCCTCTACACCCATTATCACCAACACTATTTTCTGCAATTCTGCCTGCAATTCATAGACTCTACAAATGTCTCTGAAATTCCTAATGAGAACTAGGTTCTCAAGTCTTATTTATTTTAATATAAATTCACTATTTTCACAAAAATGGAAAATAGCTACATTGCAGAATATTTAGAGAATAATGAAATCAGCACCATATAAACAACTTTTAAATTATCTGAAGTCCCTTATTATGTACAATTCATTAATCCATGCACTCATTAATTCAGTACATGCATTGAGTACTTGTCATGCTAAAAGCTTTGGAGGACAAAGTTGACCTCATCCCTTTGCCAGTACATCTGTGTAGGATAGAAGACACACAGCACATAAGCAAGGACAGAGTCCCTCAATTAATCATGCAAGGAACATAAATTGTGGTAAGTACTACAAAGAAAACGAGAAGGGTTCCATGAGGGAATAAGATGGAAGGAGAGAGTCAAGGGAAGATTTTTAGAACGAAGTTCCTTTTAAGTAGAGACTAAAAATGATGAGTAAAAATCAGGGCAGAAGTGAGAGAACTCATTTAATAACTAGAGTAGGATGCATTGGTTTCTCACTTACTAAATGTTGATACTAAGTGAATCATTATGAGGATTATATGATATCCAACATGTTTAGTACCATTCATTAAATATTAGACATTGTTGTTGTTGTTGTATTGTGTTATTATTATTACAAGTATTTATCCCAAATACATAAGATGCCACTCAAAGCAGGTTAAATAGTTTTAAACAAGAGCATGTACATCAAACTATGAAGGGTTTGAGATTTTTACTTATAAAATGACAAGTTAGCCTGCTATACTGTCATGAGTACTGATAGAAAATTTAAGACTCATGGATCAGAGATTTTATTACTCATAATAGTAGTGGTAGTCAGAGTATTAGCATTTTCATCAGTTTCCTGAGCCCTCCTTCTCACAGAGAAAACACAAGGAAGGCCACAGATGCTTGCAAATGCAGTGTGTTAGGAACTCCTACCATAGAGAACCTGAATCTTTAAAAAGAAAGGTAAGCCTGCTGGCCTTTGCTATGGAGAAAGATGTCATCTTTACTCTGCTAGGCAGTAAACAAGCATATTCTTTTCTTCAGAGAGAGACACTGTCTCTATCTTTCAAGGCAATATATTGTACAAATGTCCTTGAAAAGGTAGTCCAGACTGAAGACAGGCTATCAAGATGTGCAGAAATGTAAGAGACTCATAAAGAATAATCTTCCAAGAATTGTATTATCTGGACTGATTTTTTTTTTGCAAGATCATTCTGTAAGCTTTTGAGCTCATTATGATTCACACAATTTTACATTTTCTTTACTTTTTTACATCATAAGCACTTTTATCAAACTACCATATTATATTTACAACAGTGATTTTTAATGATTGTACAATATATCAATAATATAATCCATAATAATTTAACAAATCTTCCATTATAGGAGATTGAGTTTGCTTCCAATATTTGGAAATGATCAGAGAACCTGTATTTTAAATATTACTTGAAAATGTAAAGCAACTATATTCTTTGCTGAAGTCATTGTATAAAAGATTAGAAGGTATGAGAAAGATAAACACTGATGGTGCCAATTTGCCTAAAATCTGTAAGAGATGATGTTAATAATGGAACATATTCAGCCTGATTGCAAAAGTTTATATAGTCTATTGCCTATTGTATATACAGATGATGGATTTTATTTCTACTAGAAACATTTTCTGAGACTGAGAATCATGAGTAGTATTTTAAAACCATAAGAACTTCCTTCAATGAAATTCCAATCCAGAGAAGAGGTCAGGAACAACAGAGTGTTACATAAGGTGAATTTTGTGCCTTTTTGCCTCTAAATAGTTTCCATGTAAAATGGATCCAGGCAGGCACAGTGGTGTATGCCTGTAACCCTAGCACTCAGGAGGCTGAGGCAGGAGGACCTATGAGACCTCAAGGCTAGCCTGGGCTACACAACAAGTTCCAACTCAGTCTCAGCTACTCAGTGAGACCTTGTCTCAAAAAAAAAAAAAAAAATACATCCAGGAAGGTTTTATTCTATTTCTTTCCAAATCAATGTTAGATTGTTATTCATATTTTAATGACCAGAAAGTAATTTCATATTTTTAATTGGAAAGTTTACTATATAGCATTATTTAGAATGCTACATGATCAAACTCAAAGCTCTTGTTTAGTGCTAAGGAAACTCATTAAAAAGACAAAGAATTTTCTATGGTCATAAAATTAAATCAATACCTATTATTGAACATCCTCTACATTCAAGGATCTGTAGCTGAAACTGAGGAATACAAAGCTGATGACACATTCCTCATCCAGAAATAGCTTCCATTAAAAATGGTGAAGTAGAGATGCAATTAGATCTTTGCAAAGTGCTATGATTGGTAACAGCTGCAGTGGAGTATAAGAAACACCTGTGAGTCATCCTGACTGGGAGGGCAAGAAAAAGTCTCTTGGAAAATGGGCGTTAGAGTCACTGCATCCCAGGAACATAACAACTCATCTTGTCTAGTACTTGTTTGGAGCTTTAAGTCCCTCTTCATTGTCTTCTCCAGTCCCCCAGGCCCTCCTTTGATATCATCAGGGGCGGGAAACTCAATCTTCTCATGCAGTCCAGTCTGCCTCCCAGTAAGCCTGGTGATTAAGAAGAGCTCCTTCAAGATGGCTTCCTGTCTGGCTCTTTCTAACTCTTTCTTGTTAGTTTTAGTGCTACTTTCTTTAGTGCTCACAGTGGAAGTCCACTGTCCATTCCATATGAGAGAAGTGTGCATGCTTATAATTTGCTTAGGGCTTTCTGTTCTCTAGGTTACTCACTGCCAGGGCCTTCCATAGCTTCACACATGGTATAATTTAAAAGCACTTATCTTTGTGTGCTTCTCCAGATTGAAGATTAGGTGTGGTCTCCAAGACAAACACAGGCGGCTTAGGTGGCCAGATTGGTAAATAATGGAGTACAATTACTCCTTCCCTTGTTCTGGATGCTACCATTGTTAAAGTAGCAGTTTTTGTTTCCAGATAAACAGTCCTGATTCATTACCAGCCTGTTGTCAAATGAACCCTCCAAAAATTTATTTTCCAAAGAAGGCTGGAAATTTGGGGTAGTTACTACAGAATGAAGTTAATCCTATGGTAAGAAATAGGAGATAAGATGAAGACACTCCAGGAAGAGGAGAACCATATATAAATACTTATGACATGAAAGAGCATGACATATTTAAGAAAGGCTGAGTGGCCCCGGGTAAATATATCATAGAACATGCAGAGGGACATTGAGTTAAATGGTTGGTCATAATGGGGTCTTGAGCTAAGTGTTTTGCAAGATTACTATTATAGAATCCTAAAGGATAAATCTGAAAAGTGGGAAAGAAGTTAATAATGGTAATAATATTTAGCAATTGATTATCTATTATACCCTACATAATATGTCTTATATTCTCTCTCTTTGTCTCTTTCTTTGTCTCTCTCTCTCTCTCTCTTTCTCTCTCTCTCACACACATATGCACACATACACACACAAACAAACACAAAACCTATGAAGTCCTGTTATTGCCACTTTATGGATGGGGAAGTTGGGACTTAGTTAAATGTTGTCAAGATATCTCAGCTCTTAGGTGGAAGAGCCTGTAGCAAATCCAAATCTTCTAACTTTGTCCTTGCTACACTGTGCTGATAACAGAGGTACTATAAGATGACAACCAATGCAAAAATGTTCCAGAGGTAAAAACCAGTGTCACTTCACAGCTTGGGAATTGAAGGAGAGGAAAGAATCCAGCATTACTGAACTTCCTAGTCTGGGAGACAAGAAAGAGCACCAAATGTGGCACACAGTTCCAGAATGGTCCTCATTCCAAAAATGAGACTGGAGGCTGTGACTCCAGGTAGGAATACAGAGTTGCCAATAAAGCCTCAGGCATGACGGATAAGCCTTTGTTGGCCAAGTTTTTTGGCAGAGTTAGTAGTAAGAGTCAACCATGTATTCACACACCATTACCTTTGGCACTGTTTTATTAAATGGTATTTGAAAATAGTTTCATTCACTGTGTATAAAAAATATCCCACTAAGTATATAAATTCAACCATCTGACAATTGGTAATGGGTGCTGTGCTGCTTAATCCTTACCTGTCAGAACCAAATGTTCCCTCATGTAATTAAGGGATTTGATAATGTTGTTAAAATAAAAATCTAGACAATATTATCCATATTATGCTACAGTCATATTTCTTCTGAATTATGCAGGGATATGAAAATAAGTAGGTAAGTGCACCTGGATGAAATACCAAAAGTGATAAGAATTTATTAGTCCCTAAACATTTGAAAGGGATTAACATCAGAGAAAGACAAGATTTATTTAGCTAAGGTGCAAGTGGATAAGTTGTGTTATAAGTAGGTAGAAGTAATTGGGAAAGTGGTTGAGTCAGATAATATTTTAAGGGTTTATTTGGGGAAATACCTTGTCCATGAGATTTTTTTTAATGGCATCTCACAGAAAGTAGTAATAAGAAAATGAAAAAGACTACCCTTCAATTTATTTGATCAATGTTAGTACAAGACCTAGAAAGATGTTAAAAGAAAAATTCTCCATCAGTAGCCTTATAATGAATGAAAAGCATGTCATTATGAATTTTCTATCTTAAGAGTCTGTATTAAATGAAATCATAATTTACCATTATAGGCACAAAATATTAACTAAACCTCTCTAACATAAGGAAATCATTCATTTATAACTTTCTTGACGATGTAGAAATTTATACTTACCTGAAATGTAAGGGAGATATTTTTATGTTTATATGTATACTGTATGTATATGTACATATATAAATGTATATAAATACATATTTATATATCATTAAAAATTGCAATTCAACTCTAAATTCTCATATTTAAGCACAGATCTTCATTATTTTTTAATTCCTACAGGATACTTTTATCTGTGAATTATGAGGGCAGTCACTATTCAGTTACTGACAGTTCTCAAGGCCCTTTGTATAGGCAACACTCTCATTGTTGTTCTTGTTGTTGTTGTTAGGGGCTATTGAGTTGGGTCCAACTCATAGCAACCTTACATACAACAGAATAAAATACTCCCTGAGCCTGTGCCATGTCCAGCACTATGTCAGTGCTTCTCTGCTATTCATAGGATTTTCAATGGCTGATTGTTTTCAAGATTGTTTTGGGAGTGGGATGCCAAGTCCCTCTCCCATTTTTGTGGTGCTCGGCATAGAACCCAGGGCCACAGAGAGTGCAGAGCATCACTCTACCACCTGAGCTAAACCTAGCCCAGACAACACTTTCAGTAGTTGAAAGCATAGGCTTCAATCTTTAATCAGAGAGTATTTTTACCATTCTTAGCCTCAGTTTCTTCATCTGCAAAATGGAAATGATACAACCTTTGTTGTTGTTGTTGTTGTTAGGTGCCGTCAAGTTGGTATCCTACTCATAGCGACCCTCATAGGGTTTTAGGAAGATTAAATAAGATAGCATAAACAAAGCAATTAGAAAAATGCCTAAAATATAGTAAATTCTAAATGGTTTTATTGTTGTTGGGTGCTGTCAAGTCAGTGTCTGACACATAACGACCCTACGTACAACAGATGAAACACTATTGTTGGTGTTTATCTGCTATTCATAAGGTTTCCAATTGCTGATTGTTTTTTGGGAGTGGATAGCTAGGTCTTTCTCCAAGACTACCGCACTTGGCGTCCCCAGGTGGTCTCCCATCCAAGTACTAACTAGGTCTGACTCTGCTTAGCTTCCCAGATCTGATAGGATCAGATGCCACAGTGGTATAGTTACAGACATGTGCAGATTAGGAGTCTGTAATTTCATGCCCAGCTGTGTTGATGACTTTCAGTCTTGTTTAAGTACGAGCTATGGACAACAATAAACCCTGTAATGCCCTACAATGGCCCATTGCTTAAATCTTTTATTTCTATAACTTTTATGACTGCCATTTCATCTGGATATCTCCAATAAGACACAAGGTTCCTGGAATGCAGCAGGATCCATGTATTGCCATTTTCACATATTAAACTCCACCACATATTTTATTCAAAAATTAAGATTCACTATTGTGTTTTTAAGTGGCAGTAGATGGATTTCTCTCTTATTTTATGTTGTTCTTTGACTTGAAATTGGCAAGGTTTAATAGAGATTATACATTATTTTTCCCCTTTTTAAGTACATTATGTGCATTCAATATCCTTGCTACATTTATTACCTGATTGTATTCAGTGCAATCACAAATGGTGTTACTTGATGAAAGTGAATAATACTTTTGCTCTGGAATCCCAGTGGAAATAGGATGACATGCATTTTAGTGTATAGTTCAACAGAAAAGAACTAGGCTGGGCCTGGGGAGACGGTATACAATGCATCTTGGTTATTGCCTTCAAGGAGCTCATAGTCTAGCTAAGTTAATCTTGATTATCAACTTGATGAAATTGAGTAGCACCTCTGAACACACCTCTGGGTGTGTCAGTGAGGTCATTTCCAGATAGGATTAACAAGGGGGGCAGAGCTCCCCTGAATGACACAACACCAACTCATAGGATGATGACCCAGATGGAATAAAAGGGGTAAAGGAGAAAGCCCACTGGCATTCTCTCTCTCTGCTTCCTGGGCACCATGATGTGAGCTGCTCTTCTCCACCACACCCTCCCTCACCATGGTGGATGGAAACCTCTGAGTTAGTGATCCAAGATAAATCCTTCCTCTTCTATGTTTTCTATCATGTATTTTGTCACAGTAATGAAAAAATCTGATGCTGGGGAAATAGCTGTTTTAAAAATAGTGCTGTACTAGTGTGTAGAAATGCCCTGATAACAGCATGTCTGAGTACTGATGAAGCAACTTAGAGGTTAAGAAGGTTTCCTAGATCTGGTTGTGCCTGAGGTAAATCCTGAAGGATGAATAGCACAGACTGGGAAAGGAACAGTAGCAAAGGCTATGACTCTTGAAATCATCATAATACTTCCTTTGCAGTTCAGCCTAGTCATCAAGTATCATGCTTAAAGGACTCAGTATGAAGGAAATGGCTGATTGTTTTCAAAATAAGAATGTTTAGAAATTACTCTAGTTGAGAAGTTCTACTTAACTAAAGGAGATGTCTAAGAGAAGACTTGAGGCAAAAAAAGCAGCCAATGGAGATGCCCTTACAAAGGTCAAATGAGAATATCTGAGAGTCAGGAAAAATGTCAGAGTGACAAGGTCTTCAGGAGGAATTGGTAAATTGATTATCAATGAGGACCAAAATGCAGAAAGAGGCCACAGGATCTTATAGCCCTTGAAGGGGTTGTGATTCATTATAACTAAATGGTAAGTCTCTAGGAGGTTTTCTTTAAAGAGATCAAATTGTAACTTGATTTTGTGGATTAAAACAATCACCTCAAAGGCCACTATGAGAAGTACCTATAGAAGGACAAGAGGAAAAATAACAGTTGGAAATCTGTTACAATGGCCCACTGAGATAAGGTATTGTTTCTGTTGGAATGGTAGCACTGGAGAGGTGGGGTCAATTTTTGTGATAGAAGAAAAAAAACAGCTTGTTGATAGATTGACTGTGGAGTATGATGAAAAGTGAAGAATTATTGTAAATGTCTAGATTTTTAGACTGAATAAGTGGGTGAGTGATGCTGTTATTTAGCGAAAGGAAGGCCCAAGTGACATGGAGGGAATTAGTGAGAATGTTCACATGAATGGACAGATGTCCTTTCTTTCAAGTTAGATTATAAGTGTTTGCAGATCAAATCCCTGTGTTAGCCATTACTGTTTCCTTCATTATGTCAGGCACAGCACTTAGCATATAATGAATGCCAACAAATGAGTATTGGCTGATTAGGCTACTAGGACACTGAGGTATGGAAATAGATGTCTGAGCCTTTTACTAGGTTATTGAAGTATCCTAAAACTTTTGGTCTCTTAAAAAGAAATGATATCTTAATTCTTTATAAATCTTCAATGTGAAGAGTAAGAAAGCTATTGTAGATTTAAATTTTTGTCCTTATTACATTTAAAATCCTCTCATTTGAGTCTTCATAAAGTTATAGTTTGCATCCAATTTAGTTGTTAGAGAGGTACATGTTTAGTTAGTGAGAATAAATGTTAAGTTTCCTTTATTTGGAAGCTTGTTGTTAAGATCCAAAGACAAAACATTTTAATGCTTTGATCCTTTCATTATGTGGATATTTTGCTTACATTGAAAATCCAATGGCTGTGGCTGTAAATGCTAAATATTACTGTGTTCACAATCACAAAGGTTTTTTTTTTTTTGAAGTTGCTTTGTATTGGAAAATATTAGTCAGCTGTCAGTGCTTTAACAGAAAAGTCAACCCAAACAAACTTATGGGAGAAGAGGATTATTGAGAATTCAGTTAGGGTATCAGTCCATAATGGCAAAAGGGCAGGCATTGTGGTAGCAGCAGGGCATGTGGCAAACGACTTCACAGCATAGCAGACCAAAAACAGAGAGAGTAACTTGAGCCTCAGGTCCATGATGCCTCCAGTGACATCACTTCCACAAAACCAAGGCCCACCTTCCCAAAGTTCCCTAACCTCCACAAAAAGTGCTACCAGCTGGGAACCAAACATTAACATGCATGGCCTTTGGGAGACACTTAATATTCATACTATGACACTCTACCCTTGGCACCCAAAGCTCCATGGACACCTCATAATGCAAAATGTCCTGAGTCCAAAGGTCTTAATAGCCTCAACCATGTCCAAAAGTCCAAATCCACGTCTTCACTGAGCTTCAAAGCAAACTTAAATGTGGGGCTTTAAAAAACAAAAATCAGGTTACATACTTCCAACATATAATAGCACAGAGTAAGCATTCCCATTCCAAAAGGAAGAAATAGCACAGAAAGGAAAGATAGGTCTGTAGCAAGACAGATATCCTGCTGGACAAACAAACTCAGTTGGTTCAAGTCTGGCATTTGACACATGTGACATCACCTGGAGTCTGGCATCATCCAAGCTTGAACAGGCTTGTGAAGCTCTACCCCTGTGGTCTTCTCATCTACAGTATAAATGGTCTTCTTTATCTGGCTCCACTTTTGCAAGCAGCTTCCTTTGGCAGACATTTCATGGTGCTGGCATATCCAATATCCTGGGATCTCCATAGTTATTTAGGTTCCATCTTCAAAGCTTCATGCATCAGCCCTTCAAGGCCTCTCACCATAGCACCTCAACCTGGTACACATTGCCTGACCTCACAGGTTACCTTCTGGCACCATAGTTGGAGCCTCCATAACCCTTTAACTCTTACATTTTGCATGCCTGTGAAATGAGCACCACATTGATGTTTTCAAGGATTGCTGCTAGCTTGAGAGATAGCTGGGCCCTTTTGGACAATGGCTGCAGTGGTGGCTTCTGTATGCCCAGGCTGAGAAAACATTTCCCTGAGTGGCCACCTTTCAGAAGAATGGCCTGACAGCGTTCATTTTTCAGACACTCCCATTTTAAATCTGGGAGACAGCTTCTCAGACATTTCCCTTTCACACCCTGGAGCCTTAGATGAAGGTATCTGGCAGACTCCTGCATAAGGAAATTTCTTTTGTTCCAGCAAAAAGTTTGAAAAGGTTGAGGTTTTCTTCAATTATCTCTATAAGGCCTCCTGACCTAAACCAGCCCTGTCCATAGTAACCTTAGGAAAGCCTTAATTCTTTAAACTACACATTTTCCAGATGTTTTTTCTATGCCTTTTGTTCCACATTCTCCTCATAAATATGGTTAAGTGCAGCAATCAAAACCCAAAATACAGCCAGCATGATGGAAGTCTCTTTCCAAACAATAAAAGAAGCTGTGTTTTTAACTTGGCTTAATGTAGTTCATGGGCTGGGATTTAGCTCAGTTGGTAGAGCACTGCACTGCAGTCTCTGAGGACCCGAGTTCAATTCCCAGCACCGCAAAAATGGGAGAAGGGCCTGGCAATCCACTCCCAAGGCAAGCCCTAAACAGCCAGCCATTGAAAGCCCTATGAGGGTCACTATGAGTCTGATACTGACTCGACGGCACCTAACAACAACAACAACAACAATGTAGTTCATGGTCTCTTCTTATAGAATATAATTCAAACTCTAATTACCAATTTTTCCTCTTTTTGGACTTAAGCCCATTAAAGTTCTTAACAACTGTTGACCAAAAGCTGTTTCTTGAAACTATCTCCCTACTACCATAGTTGGCTGACATTACCTCCTTTTCACTCGATTTTCCTCCTACCTCTCACTCCTAGATACTCTATTTTCCAAGTTTCCCTTCTACTCACCCTATGATGTTGGCTATCTCAGCTTCTTGTTCTTCTTTGTATCAATTTCTTTCTGGAATATTCATGGTGACAAATGTACCTATGCTGTATTTACTCCAAAATGTGCCTTCATTGGCCAGAATTGTCTAGTAAGATTAGACTCCAGTTTCTAAAAATCTTGAGGTAGTTCTGCTTTGATGTTACCTAGGATCCCCTTCCCCTAAACTCACTGTATACAACACTGAGTAACAATATTCTCCCTAAATCTGTTATTCTCATTCTTCTTTCTCAGTATAAAGTATCAACATTGACCCAGTCACCTCAACCAGAAACAGGACTGCTGTCCTCCCTCACCCACCAAATCATGTAGATTCCATTTGCTTAGCATTTCTTAGCTCTTACCATGTTTTCCTTCCTTAGGCCCATTGGTTATTTCAGATTCAGTTCACTAGTTACAGATATCTTATATCCAAATCACATGACCTCTCTTAAAAATGCTCATTTGCTATTTCTCATGCTTCACACTTTATAAAATTCCTTTTGCATGTGTTACTTTACTCCCCACCCTCTGAGTGATTTACAAGAAGGCACTGTTATGTGCATTGTACAACAGTGCTAGAGATGACAGTGTTCAGTTTTTGAGGTGATCAAACACCTAACTTAAAAGGATGGGCAACTCAGAAAGACAAATGTCACATGTTTTCTCTCCTATGCAAATCTAGATAAAAAGAAAAGAAGTGAAATTAGAATGGGGACTATTTGGGAAGATGGAGAGGACCAGTGGGAGGTGGAAAAAGAGGGTACTGGGGGAGTGAAAATGATCAAAATATGTTATATTCATATATGAAAATGTTATAACTAAATCCATTATTTTGTACAATTAATATACACTAATTAAAAAGAGGGGGCTGGGATTTAGCTCAGTGGGTAGAGCGCTGCTCTGCAGTCTCTGAGGTCCCGAGTTCAACTCCCAGCACCGCAAAAATGGGAGAAGGACCTGGCAATCCACTCCCAAGGCAATCCCGAAACAGTCAGTCATTGAAAACCCTATGAGGGTCGCTATGAGTCAGATATTGACTCGACGACACCTAACAACAACAACAATTAAAAAGAGACTAAGATTACTAACTCAATGTCATTGACAATAAATCACTTAGTCTCTTCTCATCTCAGTGCTGTTTCCATGTTTCATCTAGTAGAGTACCCTGTTGTTGTTAGGTACTGTGGAACCAGTGTCCTACTCATAGCAACTCTACATACAATAGGCAAAACACTATTGTCAGTGCTTCTCTGCTATTTATAGGATTTTCAATGGCTAATGGATTTTTGGGAGTGGGTTGCCAGGTCTTTCTCCCAAGCCTACAGCACCTGGTGTTCCCAGGAAGTCTCCCATTCAAGTACTAACCAGGCCTGACCCTGCTTAGCTTCCAAGATCTGATGGGTTCGGATGCCACAGTGCTACAACTGCAGTCATAGAGTAGAGAGGGAGGACATTAACAATTGTTCAAACCAAAGAAAAAATGAAAAAAAGGAAAGTGAGATGAATTATCTCAGGCCATTAAGTACATGAGCACAGTGGGAAAGTACATTTCTTACTTTAAGACCTGTATTCTTTTTTCCACACATCTCTGCTTCCCAGATGTCAAAGAATAAAAATTAGAACATATAATCCTGAAAAAATATTTCTCTTGTGCAAAATGAAGGAATATCTAGAATCATATCAATTAGATGCCAAAAACCAAGTTTATATACAAAAAACTTTCCACTTCAAATTTTCTAATTGCTGGTGCATTCTGTAGCACTTGCCTATATTTTATATAAAATTCTGGTTTTCCTTTTTGAAAGAGATGCATTCATGTGGTTCCATGAATGCATCTAGTTCACTAACACTTGATTTAAGCTATTATAAGTTCAACTTTTCACTTTCCTTGTGCACAATAGTCTGTGTGGAAATGGGCTTTTTGATACATGTTCATATGCTACTAGGTGCCTTATTGCCTTCCAAGATGAAGATTGTATACTTCAAATGCCAAGAAGAATGATGTATAGCCAGCCATCCAAAAACACAATGAGGAAAAGCAGGCATATGCCTGCTGTATTAAAACACTGCATTTTTTGCTCCTGATGTTTTAGGCTTTGTGACTAGTCATAATCCATTTGGGTTAGTTTGCAGGGCAAAATGCTGAGATTTCTCATTATTGCTTTAAGCGAAAAGTTTGTGCTGGAGATTACATTCACATTTGAAGTGCACCCTCAGAGTTTCTGACCACCTAATACTGATGAGTAGTATTTTAGAATATGCATGTTTGAGCTATCATATTCCTCATTTAACTGCTGCCAGAGAGGAGAATATGAAGAAGTCACAGTGGCATAGGATGGAGAAAACCATAGGTTGGGAATCAGATCTGTGTTCTGATTTCAACCACATTCTGGTTCTGATTCTGTGTTCTGATTTCAACCACTAGAAGCTAGTGTAACTGAATCTCTTGGGATCTACTCTGTAAGAAGAATCTGAGGTCTCCTAGGATATTCCCTAAGGAAAAGGAAAATAACAAGTAACTGGGTAGTGTCCTGTTAGAACCGAACAGTTCATAAACTTCTCTTAACCCCACAACTAGAATCTTTATTGATTTACTCATTATAAAGTTGGATGAAACCCATTATCATTCAGAAAAAAAGATACTAGGATGCCTTAGTTATTTTACTTTAACTTGTAGAACTCTAATTGTATGGTAGCATAATAAGATCAGTGATTTGTTGGTATTTAAAAGGAGAAATTGGTGTGGGATATGGTGGCACACACATGTAATCCCACCGATTTGGGAGGTGGAGGCAGGACGCTCATGAGTTCAAGGCTAGACGCAGCCTGTATAACTTAGTGTGACCCTGAATCAAAATAAAACTTAAAATGGGCTGGGGGTGCAGCCCTGTGGTAAAGCATTTACAAAGTATGTGTGACGCTCTTGGTTCTACCTCCAAAGGAAAAATTGGATTTTCTCCCAATAAAGTCCTTCCAATCTTTTTTTTTTTTTCTTTTTTAGCAACCATGTTATTTATGGCTACTGATTGAAGCTATTTCACATAAAGTAAAGCCACATTTTTAAGATCTTTGAAGACATGAAAAATTTAGGGTCCTGAATTTGATCCAATATTTTTCTTCATATTTAGAACCACCTGTTTGTTCCAGCATGCATGGTTTCTTCATTGCCCACAATTTAAAGTTTTCAATAAATCATCATTAGTCAAATGTTACACGTTATCTTTCTATAAATCATTAAGTTTCAGTGTGTCTACCAGTTAATACCTGTGTTTATCATCATTTTTGTGTGCATAAAATCAAGATTTTCTCTAATATTGTCAGCCCCTTCCTAACATCTAAGTCCATGAACTACTTTAAAATATTTGACATATCAAGTTGAGTTATATGGCCTGAGATCTGGGCTCCATTTTTTCTGAAGTTCTACCTCTCTCTCTCTCTCTCTCTCTCTCTCTCTCTCTCTCTCTCTCTTTCTTTCTTTCTTTCTTTCTTGTGGTACTTGGGGGTTGAACCCAGGGGCTCACACATACTGTGTAAGTGCTGTGCTACTTGGTTTCACCCCCAGCCCATTTATTTTTTATTTTTTATTTTGAGTCAGAGTCTCACTAAGTTATGCAGGCTGCCTCTGACCTCAAGCTCACAGTCCTCCTTCCTCCAGCTCCTGAGCTGCTGGGATTACAGATATGTGCTATCATAATCAGCAGCTTCTCTTTTCCTACAACAAGCATACTCTTAACCCATTGTCTGTGGTTTCCAGTTAGGATTTCTATAAATTTGGAGTAGAAAAAAAAGTAAATAAAGTAAAATTTTCTTTTATTTTATAAAAATTTTCTGATTTTTACACCCAATTTAACAGTAATGTTTTAAACTACAATCATTTCTGAATCTATTTGTGTATGTATATTACTAAGGATTGACCTCAGAGCCTCATTCATGCTTGGCAAGTAATCTACCACTGAGCCATACCCCTCAGCTTTTCAGGTCTTCTAGATCAATAAAATTTGTCTTGATAGAAAGAAGTATTTTTAAACACTTAGAGTTTATGTTTATAACATGAAATCAAATTTGAAAACAACTTCAATAAGAATAAACAGATTTAAGAGCAATCACAGCTGATTTTTAATAAGCATACGAGTCATCTGAAAGGAGCAGAGGTCTCTGAGATCTGAGGATTCTACTCGACACAGACATTAGTCAGCCTGTCAGTGAAGGGTAGAACAGATTGCTTAATCTGTTAAAAAGGAGTAAGAGCTCACCAGGAATCTTGTGGACTAGTTAAAGGATAGAAAGGTCTTGTCCCTTATTCGATCACTTAATTCGATCGAAGTAATCGATCACTTAAATAAAAATGTAAAAGGCATCTGATTGTGCTTAAAGATGATACAAAATAAGATGAAAGTTGAAGCTCCATAATGCCCAATACATCTTATATGCTCTGAAAATGCTTACTGAATTAAATTGATGGTCTACTGTTAGCTTAACAAATTTAAAAACTAGAAAAAATCAATACCAATAAATTTGATATATAATAACTATTTTGAGTTTCTGAAACTCAAGTGCACAGGTACATAATAGATTTGACTTTTTAATTATTTGGTGTCTAAAATGTATGAGAGGTAAGTTTAACCATGAACTTAACAATATAATTCAGCAAATCTTAAAATTCTATCTTATCTTGGGATATACTGAAAGAAATGTGGAACCTCGAGGGAGGGAGTTGAGTGTTTCTTGGCACTTTGCCCTGGTTTAAACACGTCTGGAGCTCTGAGTTCATTTCTAGACTCTTTAGTTTAAATATAAATCAGAAGAAAAATGTAAGTAAGCACACACAGGAAGAAATAACTGGGAATCTTGAAACCATTTTCACAAAAGAGAACCAAATGTGTAAGGAATATTTATTTATAGAAGTAAATAATGAAGTAAAGTAAATATCTTGGTAAATATCTTCATCATCCAATGGCTATTGTGGTCAGATAAGTATCACCAAGAAAATGGAGTTCTTTTAAATAATTATAGCTGACCCATTATAAATCATATTCTCTACATGCATAACAGGCACATCAGGCTAACCTTATACAAAACAAAACTTATTTACATTTTGTATCCACACATACGCTTGCCTTTCCACATATGTACATCTTGGTTCTGTTAATAGTGACATGGTCCTCACAGTAAATAATCAAACTCTCACATCATTCTCCTCCCATTGATTATGCCCCATCCTTCTGAACACGAAAGTTGTATTTGGAAGTTCTAAAAGAGAATACAACTACTCATATATCCTGGAAAGAATAGGCCTCTTTTATCTAGGAGAATTTAGCTTTAAGAAAGTGAAATGCCCTGACAGACCACTAGAATCAAATCTGGAGATCAAAATGCCTTCTCTAAAAGGCAAACTCTTATACAATGTTGATGGGAAGGTAAACTAGTATGGTCATTATGGAAAATGGTATGAGTGTTCTTTAAAAAAAGTAAAAATAGAATTACTGCATGATCCAAAATTCCACTACTCAATACAAGGAAGTGAGTTCAGCATGTTGAACAAGCTAGTGCACTTCCATGTTTATTGCAACTTTGTCCACAACAGCCAGGATCTGACTCAACCTAAATGTCTACCAACAGACAAATAGATAAAGAAAATGTGGTATATATACAAAATGAAATACTATTCAACCATAAAAAAATGAAATCTTGTTACTTGCAACCACATGGATAGACTTGGAGTACATAAGGTCAAGTGAATGAAGCCAGGTACAGAAAGACAAACACATGATCTCACTCCTATGCAGAATCTAAAAAAGTTGATCTCATAAAAGTTGACATTAGAATAGTGGCTTCTAGAGACTAGGAATAGGAGGTGGCAAAAAGTTAGTCAATGGGTACAGTGTTATAGTTAGATAAGAGGAATAAGTTCTGGTGTGCTCCTTGGAAGCAAGAATGGCCAGACTGCGTCTTACATATTTCGGACATGTAGTCAGGAGAGAACAATCCCTGG
>VMDO01008080.1:0-86482 GCA_007922755.1 Pedetes capensis | reverse complement strand
TTTTTTTTTTTTTTTTTTTCTTTTTTTTTTTTTTTTTTTTTTTTTTTTTTTGTGGTACTAGGGGTTGAACCCAGGGCCTCACGCTTGCATGCTTTGCAAGTGCTGGACCACTGAGCTGCACCCTCAGCTCACTTTTTTACCTTTTGAGACAGGGTCTTGCTAAATTATGCAGACTGCCTCTGGTCTCGAACTTGCGATCCTCCTGCCTCTACCTCCCAAGCCGCTGGGATTACAGGCGTGCGCCACCTCGCCTGGCTCAATCCAACTTTCTTCTAAGTGTATTTATGAATAATATTTATGAGAGGGCACATGCCAACCTCCAATAAAATTGATAAAGACCTCCTACGAGCCTTCAGAGAAACTAAAAATGTTTTCGGGCATCAGGTGGTAGTCATTTAAGGATCTGGATTTAAGCTATGAAGCCCGTTGTGGCTCTGAAAAATCCCACAGGACAGTGGCGAAAATTCTAATTGTCAGGATCATTTCTGTGGTTCTGAAGTGACCTGTGGTTTCACATGAGAAATGCCCACAGCTGTGGAGGAAACCACAAAGATCTGGAAACTGCAGGCCGAGGTGAACAGAACCACAATATATTCTATGAATGATCATAAGGAACCACAGAAAAGGTTCAAAAGGAAGAAGAATGCATTCCTTGGCTGGGAACTTATTGAATGTTTAAAACCAGGGAACAGAGCGGCAAGAAAGGGAAGGCGGGCTCTCTGGCTGTATTTCCACAAAGAGTTGGCAGTTAGACACTAAGTATTCATTCCCCACTACCGCTGGTTAATTACAGAACATAACAGAAGAGTTTATTTCAGAAGATGCCATTACTTCGTTTTGAATTTTGGTTTCATTTCTTAACCTCTACCGATTTCAGGAACGTACATGTCTTTGCAAAAACTGAAAAATATCCAACTTTTTTTTTAACCACATGCTTTTACAGGAGAAATATTCAAATAAGGAGAAAACTTCAGTTCTCCAACTTCAGCTTTTTGATTATTGCTATAAATCTGTTACCTAGGAGTTAGGTAGTAATAACTAAGCAATAATTATCATGAAGCAAAATTTGTTTAAATTTCGTTTCGCACGCCCCTTAAGGACCCTGCTCTGGGGTTTCCTCTTCCATTCATGTAAGGGCCTTTGCGAGCTCCCTCTAGTGGTATCCTATGACCGTCCTCATCACCTAATTCTCCCAACCACCAGTGGAAAGAGATCCTATGACCGTCCTCATCACCTAATTCTCCCAACCACCAGTGGAAAGAGAGCCTATGACCATCCTCATTATACAGATGAACACAGACATTAGACAACGTATCCAAATCTGCACAGTGAGTAAGGAGCAAAACCAGGATTCCAGTGAATGCAGACAGTCTCTAAAGTCTGCTGCTAAGCACCCCATCTCAATATTATGTCCTATTCCCCACCAACTCTCCCTGAGCTGTATCAGTAGGCTCCAATGTTCTACCCACCATGCAGCCCCTTCTCCCAGCTGCCTTGCATCGACTCCTCTGAGCCAGGACCACTGCCTGCCTCCCCAGCACAGATGCCTCCAAATCATCCACGCTGCTTTGGAAAATTGCAACCCTGTATCCAGTGTTTATAAGCGTGAGTCATGGTGGCGTTCTCCTGCCCGCCACCTTCAGGGCCTCTCAGTCATTCCCAGAATTCCATCCTCGCTCCTCACTGCACAGCCTGAGGGCTAGCATGACCTGCTGCCTGCAGACCTCCCTGACCTCAGCCCCCACCACTCCTCACAGCTCTCCCTTGGCAACTGCATGTGGATTGCCTTGCTCTCCCTGGACTGTGTGCGTTCATACCCCAGGGCCTTTGTACTTCCTGTTCCTTCCTGCTTAGAATCCTCTCCACCTGCTACCCTTGAAATCCTTAAAGCCCACTCACTTCATTCAGGTCTCTTCTCAAATGTCATCTCCTTATGAGGTTTCCCATGACCCAGTGAAGCAAACGGGCTTCTGTGAGCATCTAATCTATATTCATCTCCTGATCTTGTTTGTAGTTTTCAAGGCCAAATGAATCAGTGCTGGATGTTTTGGTGAGTATGTGCTTGTTAATTATTGCTGTCCCTCTAGAATACACATACTATGTAAGTAGGAAAGAACTTTCCTGTGTTCATGGGTTTTTCACTGCTGTAGAATTGTGTCAAGCATATAATTAGAACAGAAATATTTATTGTACGCATAGACGAATGAGGTATTAGCATTCAGGGAATTTGCTTATCCTTGTTGTTGTTGTTAAGTGTCGTCGAGTCGGTATCCGACTCATAGCGACCCTCATAGGGTTTTCAATGGCTGACTGTTTCGGGATTGCCTTGGGAGTGGATTGACACGTCCTTCTCCCATTTTTGTCGTGCTGGGAATTGAACTCAGGACCTCAGAGACTGCAGCGCAGCGCTCTACCAACTGAGCTAAATCCGAGCCCTTGCTTATCCTTAGGGCTTCACATCTTCTATATGGGGCTTCCTTTTTGCCTTGGTTTTTTAGGAAGACTTGTTGTGTACACTAAAGAAGCTTAGTCAAATTACCTGCTCACCAACCTCTTCCCTGGCCTGTTCCTGTTAGACTCTAGAAGCCATATACCTTCTTCCTGGCCTTGTTCTCTCCTATGTAACTTTCCCCACCCAGGCATAAACACGCTCCTTTTTGTGTGGCGAGAATTTGCCTGATTTCCATGTTTGTTTTACAACTAAGGTGAAGAGTATTCGGCAGATGTTGTCTTTCAAAATTGTAAAAGGATAAACTACGAAAAAATACAACCCTAAGAAAATGCTTTGCCCCAAAACTACAAGGTAACAATGGACCAGGCAGGGCTTTACAATCCTCCCAATTATATTTTATGTCACCCGCTTTCATCCAGGAAAGGCATGCTCTGAAAGAGGCCACATCCACGGAGCAGTCAAAGTGTATAACGGTTACTGTGAACACGCGCCCTTTGCCTCGGATGTTGGTGGCCATCTCTCATTGAAGGACTCGGGGCCTGCGGTTCAATTTCATAAGCAATCCCAGGCCTGGGTAAACATGCTTGACTGATTAATGATAACAGCTCTTAAAACACCACAGACGTTCCCAGCGCCCAGAAATGTTTATTTTTTATACTAAATTAAATTCATTTTCTCTCTCATTCCCTCTGAGGAGAATGGTGATAAATTTAAATTCCGAGTGGACTACTATATTGAAAGTGGCCATGTGCCACAGCCTCTGACCAGGCTAAGCTTTGGGTGTGCTTCATCGGGGGTGGCAGGCAGGAGAAGGAGGGCTAGAAGGAGAAAGGAAAGCCCCGGATAGGCCCTACGCATCTGCTCTATAAGCACTGAGTCTTATGCTTTGGGAGGAGTGACAAATACATCGTATTTGCCAAATACAAGAATCATCAAAAGCAGGAATCATTGATCAGATTGTTTGCGGTTCTTGTTAGCAGTGGTATCCGATCCTGTCAGATCTCAGAAGCTAAGCAGGGTGGGGCCTGGTTAGTCCTTGGATGGGAGACCGCCTGGGAACACCAGGTGCTTGGGAGAAGGACCCAGCAACCCACTCCCAAAAATCAATCCACCATTGAAAACCCTATGAACAGCAGAGAAGCACTGACAATAGTGTTTCGCCTGTTGTACATAGGGTCGCTATGAGTTGGATACTGACCCGAAGGCACCTAACAACAACAACAATTCATTCTTCAAAGAAAAGTCACCTCTGACATCACCTTTCAGATCCACAAAGCTGAACACTCTCTGTGCCTGCTTGATTGTTTGCTCATAAATGTATCCCTTTCTAGCCTGTTAGTACCCTTTCTTCTGATGTTTGCCATTAGGGACCCATGGCTCAGGTCGAGGACAACTGAAGTTAGTTACAAAAGTGAAAAAGCACAGCTTCTTCCTTTTTTTTCCCCCCCTGGAGAATCTTTCCCTCTCAGGCATCTAAACTGTTGCTGCCAAAATTCTGTCAAATGAAAATCCCTCGATGTGTGCATGAACTCAGCTACTCCTGGAATGTGGAGGTTATGGCATTTCACGTAGGCTTCTGTCCACCCAGATCCAGTCTCCAAAGACTGTTGCATGGAGCCCTGGAGTGGAGTAAGAGGGCATTTGCCTTCCATGAATCCCCTTTTTGTTTTATTTATTTATTTATTTATTTATTATTTTTATTATTATTGTTATTATTGTTGTTATTGTTATTATTATTATTATTTTTGCAGTACTGGGGGTTGAACCCAGGACCTCACACTTGCATGCTTTGCAAGTGCTGGACCACTGAGCTGCACCCCAGCTCCCCCCCCCCGCCCCTTTTTAACTTTTTGAGACAGGGTCTTGTTAAATTACCCAGACTGCCTCTGGTCTCGAACTTGCAATCTTCCTGCTTCAGTCTCCAGAGTAGCCTGGATTACAAGCTTGCGCCACTGCACGTGGACCCTTCTTGATCTTAGTAGAAAAAGTTAGGACCACTATAGCTCAGGGGTACAATGCTTGCCTAGCACATGCAAGACCTGGGTTTGATCCTTAGCATAGGAAAAATAAAATCCCAATATCCATAATGATCCTGATTCACAATAAACTGTACAGAACAGAATGAATGCTATGTCCTGGCATGCCTGCCATGGATCAGTCTGCTAAGGCTGTGTTCTGCTGCAATAACAAACCTATATAAAACATCAGGGGCAGAGATTTCTCTTTCATTCCTGTTCCATCTGTCATGGCTGTGACTTCATTCCATGAGTTCTTTATCTCAAGACCTAAGCTGAAAAGTGGCCTTTTTCTGGAACAGTGGGATATCCTGAAAGATGGAAAATGATGAGAGATGGCACAGGTCACTTCTGTTCCTATTCCATTGTCAGAACAAGCCGATGGCCAAGAGTGAAATCAGTGGGATGCCGGGTGTAATGCCCTCTGAGGGGAGGAGCCTTAGCAGTGAGAATTTCAACCACTTTATCTACCGCATTATGTGACAATGATTAGGACATTGGAGCAATTCAGAAATGGAACTAGATAGAGCAGCTGGGTTCTAATACGTTTAACTGGAAATGCAGTCACGTGATTGGTTTATTCTTGGCCTTAACTTTTTCATTGATAAAATCAGAGGTTCGGTCCACAGGGTGTCAAGGTCCCTCCAGCTCTCACGTGGGTCCCAGAGCTTTGCATTATGGCTATTTATTTTGGAATCTTATCTGAAGGACAAGTGCCAGCATCATTTCTGTATTTCTCAGAGACCTCACTACTATGGTATTTGGACTCTTTTTATTTATTTATTTATTTATTTATTTATTTATTTATTTATTTATTGCGGTACCAGGGGTTGAACCCAGGGCCTTGCGCCTGCATGCTTTGCAAGTGCTGGACCACTGAGCTGTGACCCCAGCCCATTTTTTTTTTACTTTTTGAGACAGGGTCTCGATAAGTTATGCAGACTGCCTCTGGTCTCGAACTTGTGATCCTCCTGCCCCCGTCTCCCGAGCCGCTGGGATGACAGGAGTATGCCACCACGCCTGGTGGACTGGTTTGTTGACTAAATAAAGTTAAACCCTACGAATAACTGACACTGGAGCGTGAATTCATTAGCTAAATCCCAGGAAGCAGGTTCAATGGACGGAATGTGCTAGCAAACACTGAGAGCCAAGGGTATGGAGTTAAAGGGAGAGAAGGCAGGAGACAAGTGGGAAAAGCCCTCGAGGCTGTAGGGAGGCAGGCTGGATGGCCACACAGGGGTGGCCTTCCTCAGAGCCAGCTCTGTAACTGAGGGCATAGAATGCCAGGGTACCAGCAGGGTTGTTGTTGTTGTTAGGTGCCCTCAAGTCGGTATCCAATTCATGGCGACCCTCATAGTGTTTTCAATGACTGACTATTTCGGGTTTGCCTTGGGAGTGGATTGCCAGGTCCTTCTCCCATTTTTGCGGTGCTGGGAATTGAACTCGGGACCTCAAAGACTGCAGTGCAGCGCTCTACCAACTGAGCTAAATCCCAGCCCACCAGCAGGGTACTGTTCCTAATTTCCCTCGGGCTCCAAACTACAAAACCTACCAAGTTGAAAGGCAGGTATGTTTTGAAATTATGCCCATGCAAGAGGCTTTTCCTCCCTGTTCCTTATTTTGTGTAGGGAAATAAGGTAAAGAATTCCCTCGCAAACAGCACTCAGTTATAGGAAATGCTGCGGTACGTACGAAAATGAAATTCCTGATTTCACCATGAAAAGGAAATGATAGCCTTTCTGAGCTAACAGAATAATCGATTTGCCAAGAAAACATGGTCAGCTAGAAGAAAGCGGCCAAGAAGAAACACACAGTGAGGGCTTTGTTTTTCCCATTATCTCTGGGATGGAAGAAGCATTAAATAAACAAATAAAAAACAAATACCTCTGTTTTCATCACCACAAATACACAGGATGGTTGCTGAGATCATTACAAAGCACAATTTGAATTTCATCCTTACGTTCAGCTGAAGTGATGCCTATTATTTATCTTCTGCTTACCCACGCCATTCTTCCTGCCCACATATAGGAACTATAAGGATCATTTGTGAGTTTTCTTTCTTTCTTTCTTTCTTTCTTTTTTTTTTTTTTTTTGTGGTGCTGTGGGTTGAACCTAGGGCCTCACACCTGCATGCTCTGCAAGTGCTGGACCACTGAGCTCCACCCCCAGCCCATTTCTTACTTTTTTGAGACAGGGTCTCACCAAGCTATGCAGACTGCCCCTGGTCTCGAACTTGCGATCCTCCTGCCTCCACCTCCCAAGCCGCTGGGATTATAGGCGAGTGCCACCGTGCCCGGCTCGAGTTTTCTTTCTTAACCACAGTGGTACATAGTAGCTCCTCAATTATTTCACTTCTTGCTTGTAAGAATAAACAGAATGTGTAGGTTGACTTTTCGTTTATCCGTGCAGTGTGAAGAGGATCAAAAAATTTAGCCTAGTTTCATAACTTTATAGCAAGCCACACCACAGATAAAATTTCAGACCGAATAATCGGAGCTGCCTGCTTTGTAAACAGAAGCACCATCTCGCTGCTGAAAACGCAACCCTTTCTCCCTCCTGTCTCCACCAAGTTCAATAGGATGCTCTGGAAAATTCCAGAGTGTAGTGAAGGCTTGGGAAGTGAAACAGAAAGCAAGTCCACAAGTGGGAAAGCAGGCGCCTGGACACACAAGGCCCCTGAAGAATTCACTGTTTTTATCTTTCTTTTCTTGGTTTTCAAGTACTATCCTCAAACATTGCAAAGAAACCCAAACAAGGAAAAGTTTCCAAACACTGATTTTTGTACCTGCTGAAGAATCGATTCCTCTCTCTCTCTCTCTCTCTCTCTCTCTCTCTCTTTCTCTCTCTCCCTCCCTCTTGCTGCCTGGGAGGGGATGAGCACTCACTTTGGGGTGGAAGCTGGTCCTGCACCTCTCTGCCTCATGACAGTGGGTTCACTGGCTGGCTGTGTGTTGCTAGGTGTCATCAAGTTGATCTGACTCATAGCGACCCAATGTACAACAGAACAATGAAACACTCACTGATACTGTGCCATGCCCTGCACTATGTCAGTGCTTCTCCGCTATTCACAGGGTTTTCAATGGCTGATTGATTCAGGAGTGGACTGCCATGTTCTTCTCCCATTTGGGGGGATGGAACCCAGCGATGGAACCCAGGGCCTCAGAGAGGGCAGAGCAGCACTCTACCAACTAAGCCAACCCCCAGCCCATGGCCCGATAAAAAGCAAGCCACGCAGTGAGTAGGATCCGATCCACGACTCTCAGGCCTGACACTTTATAATCTTTACCAAGCGACCAGAACACCACTGCTCCGGGTGGCTCATGCTCTATGGTGGGGATACTGAGTGACAAGGGGAACGGCCCCAGAACGATCAGGTGCGTCTTGGCCGCGAAGCATCTGACATGGAAGCCTCCCAGGACCCGGGACCCGTGAGAGCCACCGCCTGTCGCCGCTGCGCCCTGTCCTTGGAGACGGGCCACCTCCCCGCGCCCCTCCCCGCCCCGCCTCCCTGCCCTGCTCCAGGCCGCAGCCGGCCCAGGGCGCCTTGGACCGACCTCTCGCCTGTTTCCTGCGTTCTGCAGGAGCACTAATTGAAAATTTGGGTGGCCTTGCTTATTTATTTTCCTGGAACGCAGTGGGTTATATTTTCATGGCATTTTTCTCAGCAGTGCAGCGTTTTGATTTCAAACTGCAGCAGCGAGAAGAAAAGCCAGCCCCGGTCAGCACGCAGACGCACAGCAGAGGACCGGCCGGCCTGGACTTTGCAGTTCTGCTTCTATAAATTGTGACTAAATATAAGCCATCAGAGGGGCCTGCTGCTTTTATGAAACTAGAAAGGCGAGCTTCCTTCCTCGTGGAAAAGCAGCAATATGCTCGATTACTATAACAAGGAGAAGATTAGAAGGTTCCATTGATAACGGTATTTGGCACAACCCAGCAACGGAATAACGCATGTCTATAACTTCATGACGTGGACTAGCTATAATTTCTGTCAGTATAGTACTTTAAAAAGAAAGAAAGAAGGGAAGAAAGAAGAAAAAAGAAAAGAAAGAAGAAAAAAGAGAAGAAAAAGAAAAGAAAGAAAAAAGAGAAAGGAAGAAGAGAAAAGAGACAGAATGAGAAAGAAAAAAGAAAGAAAAAGAAAAAGAAAGAAAGAAAAGAAAGGAAGAAAGAAAGAAAGAAAGAAAGAAAGAAAGAAAGAGAGCTTGTTTACCATTCCATACGAACACACAGGGGTAACATACAATCTATAGAATGCACAGTGGTAATAGCATTTTTCTTTAGGAATATGAAAAACTTAATGGTCAATTTTTAATTTTCTCAAGATGCTAAACCATGTTGTTCTAATAATCTACCCCTGCTGTAAAATTTGTATTGCTTAACATTCAAAGAGGACCCGTTTCAATGAGTTTGTAGAAAAACACAATTTGGGCAAAAATTAAATTTATACCCATGGCTTAGAGAATTTACACCTTAAAAAATGGGGACTTTTGATTTCATCCCGGATGGGTGCATCTTCGATTTCTAAACTAAAAGAATACAGAGAGGGTGGGTTTTGAACATCTGACACATTCCGTGTGAACTATATTAAAAGACAGATTTAGCGTGGTCGGAAACACTTACACATGTTTGATAGATTTAGTTACCAAAGATGATTACTTTAATTAAGCTCCCTGAAAGACTGCCAATTGAGGGGCAGATCAATTTCCATTTTTCTCCCTTTAATACGAGTCTGGATCCAGATCTTTTTTCTCAACTTCTAGAGCCATTTCCCTTGTTTTATACACATTTCTGTCCCTGCTGTGGTTGATGGACTTGCTCAGAGTGCGTGGATTTCTGTGAACACACACATTGAGGACTTTCTGAGGAGCAAAAGGTTGCCATGTTTGTGAACTGAAAGTAAAATCTCGAAAAACATCATGCTGTCTTAGTTTGGGCAACTGATTTGGAGAAATAAAAAAAATATTACCTGTACATTCTAACCACATTAATAGCATTAAATGAGTTACTGTTTGTAAATTGGATGTAGCACTAAAATGTCAAAAATCATCTCTTTAATAAAAATAAGTATATAAAGGTGTCTGACTTCTTGAGTGAACAACCATAATACCTTACTATAATTCATAAATGGGATTTCTTTTCCATATGTATATTTTTCTCTCTCTTTTTTTCATTGTCTTTCTTTCTTTTTTCTTTTTTTTTCTTTTTAATTGGGGGTGTGGGCTGGGGGTTCGACCCAGACTGTGAGCGTGCTAAAATGCATGGAGTTTACTCCTGAGCTATGACCCCCCCCTCCCCATATCTTGTCATAAAATTGAAGGAGTTAATGAGAAAAAAATCTGCTTAGATGATGCAAATGTTGCCTAGCTGAAGTACTTATTTTGAATATACACATGTGACTCAAATTATAGTTTTCCATCTGATATAATATATTTGAAACTCACTATATAAGATATGCTATGCATAATGGTAGTGCTTTATATAGCCCTTCATAGACTATAAAAGTATGTTTCAATATACATAATTGAGATTCCTAATTCTCTGAGGCCAACTCATTTAAAAGGTGCAATTAAACTCAATAAGAAAAAACTATAGAGGAAAATAAGTGCAGGTTTTTTGAAAGTATACACATAGTACTGGAACCGAGTATAAAACATAGGAAATATTTTGCAGTTTAAATAAAGAAGATACTTAATTTTGGATTACTGTGCTGAACACTTAATCTACTGCATGACAAAATCATCGAAGCTCTTCTCCTCTTAGAAAATAAGACAGAAAACATTCATTCACTTGATAAATTCAAATATATTTTATTTAGCAGTTTTTCTTCTCATTTGACCTTTTCAGAATAAAATGCTAAAAGTAAATCACACTATTAAAACTGTTTTCTTTTAGTGGTTACCTTTCACTGTGTCTTCGTGTTATGCATTGTATTTTAAGAAAATAAATGGTACGTAGATTGTAGTCCATTTGGATGCCTGGGGAAATGCGTGTTTTAATATTCGTGCAGAGTCTCACAAAGGAAAAATTACACATTTTAAACATTTTCCGCTATCATTTCCACTTTCCTGGGGTTAACAATAAATCTTTAGCTTGGCTGCTGGTTTCCCCCCAGGTGTCAAATAGCAAATCTAAAATGGTTTTCAAAGAAATGTACTTCACAGAACATGCAAAACCAAAATCACTCCTCATGCCTTACCCTTTCTGGGTTTAGCCCAGAGCTGTTTATTTCATTTCAACAGAGATGTGTCGCTACAGAGAATACTTTACGATGTGTGCACAGACACAACTTGCAGCTGAATCGAGTCATTGGCCAAAAGAAATTAATCCCTAACATCTCAAAACTAGACCTAATAAAAACGCAAAGTCAGGGCTGGAGGATTTCTACTGCAGAGGCCAGGCCATCATCCTCAGAGCACACAGAGAAGGGACGAGGTTGCACAGAACAAATCAAACTGAAACAAAACAGAACGCGAGAGTGTGAGTTCGAACCATCTGCCCATCTTTTGCTCTCTTGAAACTTACCGATTGAGACAGAAAACTGGAGGCCGTGTACCGTGTTGGGTAGTGGGGTTATTGGATCTATGGATCAGCTTTCTGTATCTGACATTCAGCTGTAAACAACTGTTAGCTCGCCTGATTTGGATTAGCTTATCCAGAGCACAAGGCAAAAACAAGCCAGGTTCCTGCTTTCTTTTTTTCTGGAGAAAGCAAGTTGGCTCTTCTGAACACCTTCTCACAAGAGAGGCAAAAAGCAACTCTGGCTGAGAAAGCGGGGGAGCTGACAGACCTCCAGGCCTACGGCTCAGCCGGTGCAGAGCATGAACCCACTTCCAGACGGGAGAAGAGGCCTGTGGCCAGGAAGCCCCAGCCCTCCCCAGCGCAATTCTCCAGTTACACACCCCTCCACTGATCTGAGGAGCTGCTGAAAGCCGAGGCCCGGCAAACAATCTCCCGATGATGAGTGGCCCGGCCACAAAAGAGAAATGTGTTAATCAGAGAATTTTCTCAAAAGCAGAACACAGCTGCCAGGGTTCTTTTTACGTGGAGTTGTGCTGAAGACCTCAATTTACAGAAAAGCCCCGAGAGATGTGGGGAAATAAATATTTAAGCTATGATTGATGAGACAGAAGGAGGCAAGGTGGGCTAAAAGGAGCAAAGCAGAATAGAATCTAACTGTCCAAAAGGCCTCGAATCCCTGCAGCTGCTGCTCCGCAGTTCCTGACCCCCACCGTCGGAACTGATTTCCGGTGGGATCTGCCCCTTTCTACTCATTGCGACTTTTTACAGGCGTTGCAAAGTCCAAGTTCAGTTCAGGTTCTCCATCTTATCCCTTTCTTGCGTGGCATGTGGGGTCCTGGGGAGTGGAAACCAGGACTTGATGCGTGCTTTGCAAGCGCTCTGCCGCTCCCACGGAGCCGCACCCCCAACCCATTTGTACATTTCATTTTGAGATGGGGTCTTGATAAATTATGCAGGCTGCCTTTGGTCTCGAACTTGCCATCCTCCTGCCTTGGCTGCCCGGATGGATGGGATTAAAGGTGTGAACCACCGCGGCCAACTTCGATTTTTTTTCTTTATAGTGTGTGTGTGAGTCTGAATGTGTGTGTGCATGTGTGCGTGCGTATATGCATGGGTTCATGTATGTGGGCGTGTGTGGCTATGAGTGTCCACGTGGGTGGATATACACATGCTCATCTGTGCATGTGCGCATGGGTGTGGGCATGGGTGCATGCTGATGTGTAGGCATGCATGGGCGTGTAGATATGCATGTGTATGTGTGCCTGCGCCCATGAGGAGGTTAGGAAGAGGTTTGCACACAAACAATGTGCATTGACCATGGATAGATGTGCACTTCTGTATGTGTGTATGTGTACATGGGGGTAGACAGTACTGGGCACCTGTTACTGTTGAAGAAGAAAGGACAATTGTCTCAGGACAATTTGTTCTGTTAAAAAAAAATGCAGGGAGGAATGAAAAGAAGGGAGGAGATGGAGGAACTTGCAGTTAGTCTACTGATTCCACTTTCTTCTCTGCCCACCTCCATTTTTCTTTTCTTTTCTTTTCTTTCTTTTTTTTTTTGGCAGTACTGGGAGTTGAACCCAGGGCCTTGCGCTTGCATGCTCTGCAAGTGCTGGACCATTGAGCTGCACCCTCAGCCCAATTTTTTTTTACTGCTTTGAGACAGAGTCTCGCTAAATTACCCAGACTGGCTCTGGTCTTGAACTTGCGATCCTCCTGCCTCGCACTCCCAAGCCGCTGGGATTATAGGTGTGCACTACTGTGCCCAGCTTTTTTTTTTTTTTTTTGGATCAGTTAGCTAATAGTTTAATCTTGCCTGTTGCCAGCCAGTATTGGTTTTGCAACAACTTTTTCCCTTAATATATTATTGAAATACGACTTGCAGGAAAGGAAAAGCATGGGAATAATACTTAGTCCCTATGAATGGAAGATGAATTATTTACGCAAAGGGAGTAAGAAGTTGGTGTCTCCTACTCTCACCCACAGCCTCAAGTGCTTGCTTTAAGGATGTGGAATGTTCCAGCGTCCACCATCCAGTGATTGCTGCTGGATTGTGGGCGCTCCTAGATTGGTCCTCCAGGCTCTGTGTGCGTTATGTTTTCCACGGCCTGAAATGAACTTGAGTGATATCAGTTACCAGAAGTAGACAGAGATTCTAAGACCTGGGACTCCCACAGATTTTTCCACATTAAGGGAGGCTTTTATCTCTACTGTTCCTCAGAAATTAAAGACCATTATTAACCAAGAATACTTATAGCAATGTTATTATTAGCAGTTCTATTACAGATATGCTGAGAGGACGATAAGTCCGTATAACTTCATGGATCAGAGTTATTAAGTTGTTTTTTATTCAGTTAGTTCATATTTAAATAACTTAGTTGCTAAGACTTTGTGGAAGAATAGTTCATTAAATGCTATGCTGTTGCTGCACAAAATGCACCTGCAATGACAAACATTCTAATTTCTGCTTAAGAAATGTGAGGGCTGTTAGGTTTATAGAAGTTAATTTCATGTTACTATTAGTTTATATGTGCTGGGGTTGAGCTCAGTTGGTAGAGCGCCACTCTGCACTCTCTGATGCCCTGGGTTCGATCCTCAGTACCTCAAAAATGGGAGAGGGACCTGGCAGCCCACTCTCGAAGCAATTTCAAAACAATCAACCATTGAAAATCCTATGAGTAGCAGAGAAGCACTGACATAGTGCCGAGCATAGCACAATGCCGGGGAGAATTTCATTCTGTTGTACACGGGGTCGCTATGAGTCAGACCCAACTCGATGGCATCTAACAACAACATTAGTTTATATGCTACAGAAATAAGAAATCTTATTGGATAAAGTTGTTGTTGTTGTTAGGTGCTGTGAGTCGGTGTCCGACTCATAGCAACCCTCATAGGGTTTCCAATGGCTGACCGTTTCGGGATTGCCTTGGGAGTGGATTGCCAGGCCCTTCTCCCATTTTTGCGGTGCTGGGAATCGAACTCAGGACCTCAGAGACTGCAGCGCAGCACTCTACCCACTGAGCTAAATCCCAGCCCTATTGGCTAAAGTAGAAAGCCTTAATTCTGTGAAAGAACTACTAGCATTCTATAGTTGTATTTTATAAGAAAGGTGGGTATTCTAAATTATTTCGGGTCTTTAAATGCCATGAAATGCATAATGTTTCTGGTAATTCAAAACTTCCTCGTATGTAGTTTTAGAGTCATAATCAGGATAAGCATATGGTTTTAAAACAGTTGAATAATTTGTTATTGTCTTTTTTTTTTTTTGCAGTAATGGGGGTTGAACCCAGGGCCTCATGCCTGCTTGCTCTGCAAGTGCTGGACCACTGAGCTGCGCCCCCTCCCCAATTTTTTTACTTTTTGAGACAGAGTCTCACAAAGTTACGCAGGCTGCCTCTGGTCTCGAACTTGCAATCCTCCTGCCTCTGCCTCCCGAGCTGCTGGGATTACAGGCGTGCACCACTGCGCCCGGCTGTTACTGTCATTTTTAAGAAACAGTCGTCATAATGTGTATTGAACAGTATCCTTTTCCTTTTTCTCATATGAAATTTCAAGTATATATTTTTTCTAGTGCTGGAGATCGAACCTAGAGCCCTCTAGGCAAGTGCTCCGCCACTGAGCCACGTCTCCAGCCCTGCAACGCCTAGCCTCTGTATTTCAACAGTGTGTAGGCATATGGTTATATATTTTCCCATTTGAATAAGTTGGTTTGAAAAAGCAGAAAGACTAATGGTGTATGGAGCAATCAACCTTTTAAAGTGGTGAATTTATTCATACTTGCATTGTAAAAAGATTAGTTGTGACAGATGCCTTGTCCCTGGGACAATTTCCACCTTCAAATACTGCTTATGTGATCAAGTTTACACACAAACTTAACTAACAGAGTGGTCTCTTATGCAATTCCACTCAAAGTTTGCTGACCTACACACGTTAGAGTACGTTTATAAAACAGGCAGATTCTTCAGGGTTTTAGTGGCAGTTTCTTGTTAAAGACTTTCCTCCAAAAGATTTTCTCAGGCAACTGATTTGTATCAGCCCTAACTGTAAACATTGAACAAACAAAATCTGTGCACAAAAAAAATCAAAACAGAAGACCAAACAAGATTTTCTATTTATTTTTTTCACATGTTACTATCCATCGTATGTTTGTCTTTCTGGAAAAGTAATATTGCCATTATGATTATTATTATTATTATTATTATTATTATCATCATCATCATCATCATCATCTTTACCTTAGTGACAGATTAGCTTAATTTATAGAAAGTAAGAGATAGCGTGGGGCTGGGATTTAGCTCAGTTGGTAGAGCGCTGCGCTGCAGTCTCTGAGGTCCCGAGTTCAATTCCCAGCACCGCAAAAAATGGGAGAAGGGCCTGGCAACCCACTCCCAAGGCAATCCCGAAACAGTCAGCCATTGAAAACCCTATGAGGGTCGCTATGAGTCAGATAACGACTCGACGGCACCTAACAACAACAACAACAAGAGATAGCGTGCAGAAAAAGAACAATGTCTTGTATATAAGAGGCACTGTGTCAATATTTGGAGCACTGAAAAAAGTTAAGTATGAATTGCTTTAATGAACGTATACAGAAGATCTCTCTAAATTTTGTGAGTAGACCTTTTGTGCCGAAATAAACATTTTTTGTAAGTGCTTCCTGGAATTGCACTGCCTGTAGGATTAGCTAAACACAGATTTCTTTGACATCTTTAAAGGAACGAATTATTGTGTTCTTATAAATCAAGAAAGGAAAGCAATGTGAAAATTCTGTAAATATAGAAGATAGAATAAATATGCAAAAGGCTGCCCTCTCTGATGTGGGAGCTGACTCGGCTCATTCTGGAAAAGCATCCCAAATTCTTTGAGAATTAACTTGCATTTTATTTCTCTTAAACCATGCCAAAACCCATTTAGGGGGACAAAGGCAGATTCAGCAATGCATTTCCTTCCCCTTTGCCTTTGAGTTGTATTCTACTTGACATTAGAGAGTTTCTGGCCTGAAATTATATTTACTAGAAAAATTGCTGCCAAACTGAGAATGGGTAGTGACGAGCGTATTTATGTACAAGAAGAGCTTAGAAAGCGGGATGGTGTTTAATATTTTTTTCCTGGATATTAATCAACATTGTGCCCCGTCACACCCTGGCCAGTCGTTTTTCCATTAGGCAGTGGGAGAAGATTGGCACTTCAAAGCTAGCCAACATTGTAACCAAGGGAAACACAGCCTATAAATTCTAGTTCAAAACTGATTTTCCTAAAGAAGGAAAGCTTCCTTCAGTGTGTGTTTTAGCAAAGATATGCTTGCAAATAGGAGGCCACTTAACAGCAGTAACAATTTTACTTAGACATGTCCCAAACATAAACGATGTGAAGGAACAAACAGTAATCATTAACATTTGCTTTCACAAAATGATACACTGAAAAAAGGCCTAATAGCCATCATGGGTATATAACATTCTAGGATACAATTTTATTTATGTTTTTATTTTTTTCCGGGGGGGGGGGGGGGACACAAAAGCCTTGCTACATAGCCTAGGTTGGCCTGGAACTCACAAGCCTCCTGCCTCAGCCTCCAGAGTGCTGAGATTGTAAGCATGCACCACAATGCCTGTTCTGAATATACTTTTTATTGCATGATTAGAGTGGCAGTCTCCTCCTCCTCCTCCCCCCTCCGTCCTCCTCTTCTTCTTCTTCTACTTCTTCTCCTTCTCCTTCTCCTTCTCCTCCTTCTCCTCCTTCTCCTCCTCCTCCTTCTTCTTTTTCATCTTTTTTTGCAGTACTTAGGGATTGAACTCGGTGCCTCACACATACTTTGCAAGTCCTCTACCACTGGGCTACACCTCAGTCCATTTATTTATTTACTTATTTAATTTTTATTTTGAGGCAGAGTTGTGCTAGATTACACAGGCTGCCTCTGGCCTTGAACTTGTGATCCTCCTGCCTCAGCCTTCTGAGTTGCTGGGATTAGAGGTGGGGGCCACTGAGCCCGGCTTCTCCACTTGCTCTTAAATAAAACTTTGTTGAGAATCTTCAAGTCTACAGAGTCCTGAAAAGCTATGTTTTATGGGAAAGCGTACACATGGGCTTAACTCTACCATTCATGTCTGTGCATTTGTGTGAGCTTCTAATCTGTGTTAGTGGAATGGATATGCATCATACTAAATATATGTAAAACAAAATAATAATAATGCAAATCAACACAGACTTATACACCCAGGACCTAAAAAACGTGGGCAAGCTTAGGAGGAATTACTTAATGGAAAAGTAGGAATTCAATAAAAATCCAAAATTGAAAATGCAAGCCACATATTTAATGTTATATTGTTTTCTCCTTTATTACTTTACTTCACAGCTAACCTACTGCGGTTTGGCTTTCTATGACTGTACTCCAGCCAGGGACAAAAAAGCGAAGTAATTAGTTCACAGCACACAGAAGGTGTGGAAGTGATTCAAGACAGAGGAGCCACCAGTTATGGAAACAGAAAAGGCCCAACAATCTGCTTCAGGGTCAGAGAGAGCAACCACAAAATTCTGTTTAAAATGCATTGCCTTGTAGGTAACAAATTCAAAGAACAAAGCATCTGGTTGGGAAAAGTCCCTTTAATTGAAGAGCAGAACAATTAGTGTGATCCACCACTGCTGGCACAGAGAGTTATTTGGAAAAATTCCACTAACACCACCCATATGTCCCATTCTGCGCAGATGGCCAGATAAAGTCGCCAGAAGCGCGGGCCTAAGGCTCAGCCAACACTTGCTACAGAATACTTGTTTATTGAAAAGTGCGCTCATGGCATTGTAGAGCGTAAGGAAACTCCAGGCTCTCCCTTAAACAACGAACTTAAAAAAAAAAAAAAAAGTGGGTTAAAATGGCACCCTCAACAGGTCAAATAATCAGTCAATATCATGTGTGTGTTTGCATTGTCAATGTGATTTTTCTTTTAGCCAATAGTCCTACAGTCATCTCCTGACTTCTCTGGGACTATGGGTATTTTTGTTTCTTTATTTTTAGTGTTTCACTGTCCAACATTTTTAGTGTTTTTTTTTTTTTCTTTTTTTTACTAGGGGTGAAAAAATGGATCACTACTCAAATCTCTTGGCCCTGTATCTTTGTTACAAGGGTCCAGTCAGCCAGAACAAAGGTTCACACGCTTGGCTCAAGTGTGATTTGGAAATTATCTTTGGCTTTTAATTCTGCCTGCGTTCTTTAGCCTTTGTTGTTGGTGCCCTTAGATGTTGTGGAGTTGAGTCCGACTCAGAATGACCCTTGAGGGTTTTCAATGGCTGATTGTTTTGGGAGTGGATCACAGAAAGTATAAAGATGAGCTAACCAGAGGTGGCTTTCTGCGGGGGCAAGACAGGTACTCAGGACACGGATATCCTGAGTGGCCAGCATGCAACTCTGGTGAGCAAGTGGCATTGTTGTCCCGCATGTTGATACCTGCCATTGCCTTTGGGAACTGAGGTCAGTCCCTCTCAGAGGGGAACCCTATGCAACACAGAAGGTGAGAAACCTGCCTCTAAAGGGTTTGAAATCTTTGTTGGGTTTGTAGGAAACCAATGCATTAGCCAAGCAATGAAAGGACTTAGCTAAAATTGGTGTCATGGGCTGGGATTTAGCTCAGTTGGTAGAGCGCTGCACTGCAGTCTCTGAGGTGCTGAGTTCAATTCCCAGCACCGCAAAAATGGGAGAAGGACCTGGCAATCCACTCCCAAGGCAATCCCGAAACAGTCAGCCATTGAAAACCCTATGAGGGTCACTATGAGTCGGATACTGACTCGATGGCACCTAACAACAACAACAATAAAATTGGTGTCATAGTAGAATTTTTAAAAAATGATATCTGAAGACAGACTGGCAAATCGCATGCAAAGTGACACCGTAGACAGTGGGAAGCCTTCCGGAAGGAGTGTAGTCGTGACTCAGATCTCGTACATGACATCTCCCCGCCAAGGTGAAAAGGTAGTTGCTACTTCTGCCCCCAGGCTGGGATTTAGCTCAGTTGGTAGAGCGCTGCTCTGCAGTTTCTGAGGTCCCGAGTTCGATTCCCAGCACGGCAAAATGGGAGAAGGACATGGCAACCCACTCCCAAGGCAATCCCGAAACAGTCAGCCATTAAAAACCCTATGAGGGTTACTATGAGACGGACTCGTCTCGATGGCACCTAACAACAACAACAACTTCTGCCCCCAGTGGGATGACTTTCCTTGGTGCCTGAGCTACAAAGTGGAAGCCGGCAGACTCTGCCCCGAATCTCCCTCATCTTGGGGTGTGACCACATCCAAGGAAAAACCTGGGACTATCATGCCATTTTCTATGTCTTTTTAAAATGACCACTGGCATGAGTGACACAATGCAAACTGGTTTTATTCTCACGGAACAAGAGAGAGAGGACTTGCAGGTGGAAAAGACAAAATAAAACCCATCCTCCCCTTTCTTCCAGAACAAAAACCAGCTGCTGCCTCCTACTCAGCAATTTAAAGCGAGTTAAAGTGCTGTCTTACATTCCAGTACAAATCCTTCATTTAGAACCTAAAGAGGTTTTAGTTTGTATTCACAGAAAATCACAGAATTCAGTTACTCCTGTCCTTTGCCGCACAGGGCTGGGAGGGGTGGGCGAGGCCATTCTCGGAGTGCAGAGATGAATCCTTTTCACATTCTGACCTGGTTCCTTTTCTCCAGGTCATGCGGCTCACATCTCTCTGGTGGAGAGAGGCTTTCTTTTAATTCTCCTTTCCTTTCTGGACCACCTACAGACACAATCTACTGCCAGAGACATCCAGATATAAACACAGGTCTGCGTTACTGTACTGGATGGCGGCAATGGTAATATGATTGAAGCAACACTATTCCAACACCATAGCCCTTCTGTGAAACCAGGTTTATTTATAATTTTTTAAATTAAAATATGCAAATTGCAAGCAAAGAGAAAAGTCAAAGCACTCTATTTTGCAGTAAAAGGGATTGGAGGCATTTGGCTATGTGGAGGACTTTTCCTATACAGAGCTCTGAAGCCAGTGAGAAATGTGATGGCTAAGTTCACATAAAGGCATTTGCTAGGAGCCCATGATTGTTAAGATCCAGGTAAAAACAAAATAAGACAAGGAACTTCCTTAATCAAGAAGGATGAGCCAGGATTGCTAAAACAGACTTTGGGGGGAGTTGCAAATCAGGCAGAATCTCCAGTCATCCTTGTGACTTTGAAACACAAAGGATAAGTGGTGGCTCACGCCTGTAATCCCAGCAATTTGGGAGGGGGAGGCAGGAGGATGTCAAGTTCAGGGCCAGAGGCAGCCTGTGTAAGTTAGTAAGTTAGCAAGACCCCCGTCTCAAAATAAAAAGTAAAAAACTGGGCTGGGGTATCACTCAGTGTTACAGTACTTGCACAGCAGGCAAGCGCGAAGCCCCGGGTCAACCCCCTAGTGTCACCAAAAATAAATAAATAAAAGAAAAACCAAAAACCAAAGAAAACCCACAAAAGATGACAAAGCTGGTGGTATTTGGTGAAACATCTCAGCCATGGATATATTGTCAAGATTTACATATCAAATGTTGCTTATCTTTTGTGCTTTTAAGTGGCCCTTCAGTGTATTTCAAAATAAACAACTGGAAACGGGCCTCTCCCCCAACTCTACTAGTACCACAAACGTATTGTATTCTTATTCTAATTGTAGTTCTTCATGCAACAGGTATTTATTGAGCATCTACCTTGAGCGTGTACCTTGCACAAGACCAGAATGAACAGGTCTTTCCTTTAGGAAAGAGACTTTATATTTTAGTGGGAGCAGGAAAACAGAAAAGCAGACAAAGAGATGGTAATCTATTTACAGCCTATAGCTAATGCTATTATTGGATGGTCAGCCGGTGTACTTGATAAATGTAATATAAGACTCTGCAGTATCTGCAGTCATGAATAAGGCAGGTACCGTCCAGCAAGGAGCTTACAAGGCTCTGAGTTAACAGAAGACCAATTGTCAGTTTCTGGTAAAAAGGATCACTAAGAAATGGCAAATTGTCATTTTGAGTGTTAAGTTGTACACTAATTATGGCCCCTTTCAAGCTTGTGTGCCATGGAGGATAGAACACTTAGTTGATTTAAGGTAAAATAGATGCATAAATACAGTATTTAAGGAACTGAGTATAGTATGCCTCATAGTGTTTCCTAAGACTCTCTGCAAAGGGATTGAATGCTTCAATGTTATTCTTCATAAGTCTAGTGAAATCCGGTTCAGCATTGAAAACACAAAGCTATACAACGGTATTTAATTGCCCCAATGACAACTATAGCAATTTTAATTATTTTATTTCCTGCCTCCTTCTGCACACATTGTACTAATGTTTGCTAGCTGGCTTCAGAACCAGGCCCAGAAACTTAAGAAAAAAGAAAGTAACACTGGTATTCTTTATATTAACAAAAAGTCTCTCTCCTCTTTTAAAGTGTTTTCATTTCACGCATACGATATTACGCATTATGTTTTCTTGATTCAGGAAAAATCTGTGAGTTCTCAAGACCCATACATCCTGGCTTAATGGCAGGATTGCCTAACCTGAGAAATGGCCTGTCATTGAGACCCAATGGGTTTGGTTTCACTGTGAAATGGGCGCACTGCTGCCAGGGATTTCTTATTTTATTTCCTGTGGATCTCTGCTGCCAACTCTTTGATTTGCATTTAAAGAACTTTCCCCTTGCTCTTTAAAATGGAAGGTCCTGGGATAGTTGAATTGTTGCTCACTTTGAGCAATGCTTTGACCCATTCTCTGACAAAAAGGAGAGAAAAACGAAGTCGTGCTAAGCCTCATGACTCAAAGTATCTGAACCAAACATGATCTTTTTTTTTCAGGATGTATTTTCCAAACCCATGTGCAATTCATTACATGGAGATGTTTGAACAAAGCTGGGCGCAGTGGCGCATGCCTATAATCCCAGCAGCTCAGGAGGCCGAGGCAGAAGGAGTGCAAGTTCGAGACCAGAGGCAGTCCGCATAACTTAGCGAAACCTGTCTCAAAAAGTAAAAAAAAATGGGCTGGGGGTGCAGCTCAGTGGTTCAGCACTTGCAGAGCATGCAAGCACAAGGCCCTGGGTTCAACCTCCAGTACCGCAAAAAACAAAACAAAACAAAACAAATTGAACAGTAATAAGCATAGCTGACTTTTGGTCCATGACAATGACAATCTTGGATGGTTCCCCTGGAAGCGGACCCAGAGATAAGGTTTCCAGAGTTAGTATTTGACTTGGGTGGTGACGTGGGAGACAGTAGAGGGGAACTGGGGAAGCCAGTCTGAGTGTGCTAGGGGGCCCTTCATGGAGGACAGCTGGGGCATAGTCTCCCTGGGGACTCTGCAAGGCCATGGACACCCTGCCTCCAAGCTCCTCCCACCCAGCTGAGCATGCTGGGAGTCCACACTCCAACTCTTCAGGACCACTGGATGAGGCTTGCTTCCGGGTGAATGAACTCCCACTCCACTGCTTCCTGCTTGCTCCACTGCAGCAAAAAAGGCCCAAGGCACAAGGCAACGGGCAGGTGTTTCCAGGGTACTGTCCACCAGGGTCCTGGGTCCTGTCCCTCATTCCTCATGGTGGTGTCCATTCACACTTGACCGCGGGGAAAAGACCTCAGGAGGGTCGGCAGGTTTGGCTATCTGGTCCACCGCTGCCGTTGATCCTACCGTCACAGTGACTCTTCCTCCTGGATTGCCTGTCTAGATCCACCTCACCTCTGCGAGGAGCCCTTCTGCATGGATGTGACCCAGATCTTTGCCCCTGTGGCTCTGAGCCCTTATGTGCCATCCCTTTCAACTATGGTGGCTGCCTTTTCTCCTCCCTTGGTCTTTCTAGCTTTAATCAGTGGAAAGCATTGTTCTCCAAAGCTTAGATTAACACCTTGAGGCCATTTCTTTCTCAGTCCTTGAAAGTCTTGTAAGTTTTCCATCAGCAACCTTTTTTGACCACTCCCCCCTCCCTCTTCATTGTCCCCTGGGGCAGACCTGGGTCATTTCTTGCCTCAATACAGCCGCCTCACCACACCTCATCCTGGCCAGGGAGCCCAGGGGAAGTGCTGTCTGTACTCTAGTGCCCAGCCCAAGAGGAGCTCCCTCAGCACTTAGGGGCTCCAGGCCATAGATGGAAGCCATGTCTGTAATTTCCATGGTCCTGTGATGTTTGTATGTCACCTCGCTTCCCAGACCCTCAGCTAGAATGGCCAAGCTCTGACTCTGTGGGGCCCACTGAGCTGGGGGAGCCTCCTGTCGGGCTTGGCAGCCTGGATCTGGTGCAGCCCTCTAACCTGGCCAAAGTCCGGACCCCATGCAACCCAGCCCAGCGGCGCGCAGTCCCCTGACTCGGTGCAGCTCCCACTTCTAGATCGGGTGCGACCTCAGACACTGTGGCCGCCTAGGCAGGGCAGCGATCGGACCCAGTGCAGCCTCCTGACAGCGCGGTGCAGCCTGGTGCAGGGCCCACCATTGTGATCTGCGGCTCCCACAAACGCACAGTCACCCACAGCCTCTTCGAGACGACTCAGGAGCATGGGGAAAAGAGGTGCACATGACGCGCCCTTTGAGGGTGCAGTGGTCCCCCGCACTCCCAAGAAGATGCCCAGATCACCAGCTAGCGCCTGCGCGTGCGCCCCACCGCCCGCCGGCTTCCGTGCTTGCCTGGGTGAAGCCCCGCCCTCCAGGGGGCGGGGCCCATTGATGACTCGGCGCTCGCCTAGCGGGCGGATCGACGCGCTCGGGGCTCGCGGCTGGCGGAAGTGCGGCGCCGGTGGTTGCGCTCCGGGACCCTGGGCGTGGCGGGCCGGCACCCGGCTGATGCTGGCTGTAGGCGGCGGCGGCGGGCTGGAGGTAGGTGTGGGGACCTGGAGGCCCTGGCCGAGGGCGACGCGGGTCCGGCAGCCCCGCTGTGGGAGGCCCGCGCCCAGCCGTGCGCTGTCTAGGTTCCCGGCGCCGATCCTGCCCTGGGGCCGCGCGGGCGCCACCTCGCCCCCGCAGCCCACCAGATTGTACCGTCGGGGTGCAGATTTGCGGGTGGGGAGCCTACTGATCGGCTGTGCGCCCGACCAGGGCTGCGCTGAGCGCCTGCCACGCACCTGTTTCCACTGCGATCGGCCTGTGCGCGCTGACCTATTCGATCCTCATGCGGGGCAGGTGGGTGCAGTACAATCAGCCCAATTAACAGGCGGGCGGATGGCTACTCCGGTGTTAAAGTGATGAGGTCAGCGCGGGGAGGCCCTAGACCCGCACACACCGCCTTCTCCCGAGCCTGTCGAGGTGTGGCCTGGTAGCAAAAGATTTGGTAAATAGTTCCAGGAGAACTGTTCTTGAAAGGACTTGTGTTTAAATGGAAATCAGCTATTTTTAATCTGCTAAGGATCAGCCTGCCTGCAGCCATAGCCCTGTGGCATCCGATCCCGTCAGATCTCGGAAGCTAAGCAGGGTCAGCCTGGTTAGTACTTGAATGGGAAACCGCTTGGGAACACCAGGTGCTGTAGGCTTGGGAGAAGGACCCGGGAACCCACTCCCAAAAAACAATCCATCATTGAAGCATAGGGGAGGGTAAGGGGTAACCTATATGAATAATGTTTATCAAATTGCGTATATGAAAATTGTCACAATGAAAAGCATGTCAAAATGAATCACATTATGATGTACATTAAAAATTTCTAAAAAAAAAAAACCCTATGAACAGCAGAGAAGCACTAACAATAGTGTTTCGCCTGTTGTACGTAGGGTCGCTATGAGTAGGATACCAACTTGATGGCACCTAACAACAAGGATCAGCCTAGTGGGAGAATTTGTTTGATGTGTTATGAGCCTGTGTGTTATGAGCCTGTGAATAGTCTTGCAAGAAAAACTTAAAACTGTATGTATATCTATATCACGGAGTCAACTATACCTTAATTAAATCATTAGGGTGCACTGTATAGAAAAATTAGTGCTGAGATTATGTATGTCCATCTCCTAATGCATTGTAGTAGGTTGTTTATAGATGTTAGTACATGCCAGCCCACGCTTTTGTAACTGATTCCTTTAATGACAAAGAGACTGAAAGGCAAAAGCTTCCTAAGGATGACCTGTGTGAAAGTTGGTGATTTGCAGGGTGGTAGGAGACAGAAGATGGTGTGTGCTTGATACTTAAATGTTCTCTTCCGTTTGATCAAGTAGATACTTAATATTTTTACACAGGGAAGCAGAGGACCCCCTAGTATAACTTGCAACAACTCTTGGAAGTTTTAGAAAATGATTTTTTTTCTTGTTAAGCATTTAATTTCCTGTGATGGATATCATTTTGAACTATTGCTTTTCTTAAAGATGATTACTCACCTGGGAGGTTAAATTTCCACTTATTTCACAAATATTTGAGAACACATTATTTGTGAGGCTTACAGAAAATGAAATTGGTACTCAATTGGGCATAACTTCTGTTTTTGTTGTTGTTAGGTGCTGTTGAGTCAGGTCCAACTCGTAGCGACCCTCTGTACAACAGAACTAAACTCTACCCGACACTGTGCTATGCCGGGCACTATATCTGACAGTGCTTCTCTGCCATTCATAGAGTTTTCAATGGCTGATTGTTTCAGGAGGGGGCTGCCGGGTCCTTCTCCCTAGTCTGTCTTAGTCTGGAAGCTCAGCTGAAACCTGTCCACCCTGGGTGGCCCTGCTGGTATATCAAAATACTGGTGGCATAGCCTGCAGCATCACAGCAACAAGCAAGCCCCCACAGCACAACAAGATGACAGACACATGGGGGTGACTTCTGTTTACTCGTCTTAATCTAGCATAGGGTTCCTGGTGCAACACCTACCACATAGTAGATTCGTAAATGTGTATTCAGTGGATGTGTGTTAGGACCATATTGAGAAAGGGAGATTTCGAAATGGACTGGAATGGGAAAATAACATTTGTTCCTGTGCTAAACAGTATGTTGAAACGTGGAATGATCTTAGACCGTGGAGAATGTGCTTGTGAAAGTGCATGGTAAGAGGGTGACATATATGTAGGCTTTAGAGTATGTTTATGTTAATTGGAAGAATTATAATTGATACAAACAGAGAAAGTAAGGGCTGGGATTTAGCTCAGTTGGTAGAGCGCTGCGCTGCAGTCTCTGAGGTCCCGAGTTCGATTCCCAGCACTACAAAAATGGAAGAAGGACCTGGCAATCCACTCCCAAGGCAATCCTGAAATAGTCAGCCATTGAAAACCCTATGAGGGTCACTACCGACCCGACGGCACCTAACAACAACAACAACAACAGCAACATAGAAAGTAATTGTAGAGAAATTATGAATCTTCAAGCTCTGGACACACAATAGGCATTCTAGGATCTTAGTTTGAAAATTGCAGAGTTAAAAGTGTTTAGGAATTAAAGCAACTGTTCCCTGGTTCGCTGGTCTGTGGACTCCCACTTGCCTGCTTTGTAGCACTGGCTGAGTACATAGCCACTTTGGGCCTCATTTTGCTTTTCTGTGTGTTCAGAGAATGTGTAAAACTAGATTATGTCGATCCTTCCTCCCTTAAAAGTTCCAGCTCAGTGAATTCTGCATTCTTGTCTTATTCTATGTCTATGTTCAGGAATTCTGTACTTGCTTATTCCTGTGTTGTGTTAGGGCTATGCTTACTACTGGCATCTATGTGCTAGTCAAGAGACTAAGCTCACGAGGTACAGGGACTGATTTCAGTCATTTTTGTTTCACCCAGTCTCAGCATCTGCCTGAGGCACACATCCGAGATGATGTTTCATTTGGATTCAGAAAGGGCGTTTTTGTCCGCCCAAACAGTAGCTTAGAACTAAACTCTGCAGTAATGGGTGCACGGGCAGCGGGAGTTCACAGGAGGAAAGGATCTGTTGGGTTAGAGGGACAGAGAAGGCTTTGAGCAGGTAAGAAAGGGCATGATGGGGAAGGCATGTGAACACCTGGGTGTGCACCGCGAGCAGAGGCCTGGAGGCTGGTGATGGAGTGCGTTTTGGATTGTGGAGTGCCTTGAAGATGAGGCAGAGGTGGTAGGAGGTGATTTATTAGGTAGTTTTTTTAATCTTGGAAAATTATGTTAGGCCAGCTCAAAAGCTTTCCAATCCTTCCTTCCTTCCTTCCTTCCTTCTCTCCTTCCTTCCTTCCCTCCTTCCCTCCTTCCCTCCTTCCTTCCCTCCTTCCCTCCTTCCTTCCTTCCCTCCTTCCTTCCTTCCCTCCCTCCCTCCCTCCCTCCTTCCTTCCTTCCTTCCTTCCTTCCCTCCTTCCTCTCTTCCCTCCCTCCCTCCCTCACTTCCTCCCTCCCTCCCTCTTTGTGTAGCCCAGGCTGGCCTTGAACTCTCAGTCCTCCTGCCTCAGCCTCCTGTGTGCTGGGACTATAGGCATGCACTACCACACCTAACTTCTGAACTTTCTTTAAGTTGATACACGTGGTAGCATTTAGGACTGAGGTGGATCATTCAGTTTGCTTTATTTTTGTTTTGGGCTTTAGCAATTCCTTCTACTTAATGTTTTCCACTTATAGTGAGTTTTGGTGCCAATAATGATAAGAAGACCCGACACGTGGACTTCGGAAGCCTGGATTTTAATGATGAGAATGTCACCTGCCCCTGGTGGATCCAGGGAGGACCTCAAATAGTTCCTGGGGCATGGCAAGGGCCCAGGGATCAGTGTGCATTGTTGAAGGGCGCCCCCTTGGCCTTGTTAGCGGTGCTCTCTTTGGCGGGGCTGCCGCTTAGTGTCCTCTGTAAGCTTGGATGGATTCTTAAAGCCCCTTTCCAAGTCTGAAGTTCTGTGATTTTGGAGGTCACGTGATTGAATTTTCATTGTATTACAGTTTTACTGACAAGACAGAAAGCTAGGATGATTTGGTTTTAGTAGGATCTTAATGAAACCCCCATGGGGGTGACATGATGCATGTCTGTGAAAGTCAGGGTCCCAGCAGGAATCAGGATTCAGGCCAGGTGTCTCACACGCAGAGACTTACTAAAGGACTGCCCTTGGAGGTATGGGAAGGGTGAGGGAACCAACGAGGGGTAGTGTGAGGCTCAAGATGACTCTGACAGCAGGGAGGGAGCACAGGAGCAAGGGGACGCTGACAGCCGGAGCCAGGGAGGAGTGTGCACTCAATCTATCATAAAGTTATTCCACCACTAAATCTAAAGATGACCCTATTTCTAACCTTACCTGTAACCTTCACTAAATCATATCTAAGAGGAAGTGATTCATCATGGACTTAGAAAGGGGGCTGTTGACAGTGATCTGGGGCTGGGGTCTAGGGCGTGGCAACCTTGAATCTAGTTCACCCCTGACATCCAAGGCTCCCCCTTCTCACTCTTGGCTGCAGCCTTGCTGTCTGCCTCTCACTTGCTCACCCCTGTTACCACTTTAGGTAAAGATTCAGGATTCCGGGATCTTCACTTCTGGTCCCACCAGAATGCTTATTTGTGCCGTTGTCTCTCTCAGCATCTGGCTGTCAGATTCTCCACCTGGGGTGATGCTCCCGCTGACGTAGAACTTGCCATCCTCCTGCCCTCTGCCTCCTGAGGAGCTGGGATTGCAGGCATGCCCTGGGGTGCCCCGCCACGTCTGGCCACATGGTCTCGACTCTTTACTTGCTGTAATGCTTGGGTCCTGAGTTGCTGGACCTGGCTGGGCCAATCACAGTATCTAGATTTGTGCCCCTTTAAAGCCATGGCTGCCAATGTCAACTGGGCCGTCAAGGAATCTTCTAGCGTTTTCCTCATCAGCACCTACTTCTGAGGTCTGCAGAATTGATTTGTAGCATTTCTTACACTTATCAAACCCATCATCCATTCACATCATCTGCACTCTTCAGAGGCGAGCTTGCTGCCTGTTTCAGAGGTAAAAGAGCTGTCAGAGATGCCCAGGGTCTTTCTGCCAATAAAATGTTGCTTCCTTCTCCAGTCATTGGGAAAGAGACTGGGTTTACGCTGAGCCCCGTCCCTGTGCTTGGGCTCTGGATGTCATCCACGTCAGCCCTTGTGAGGACTTCACCCAGGGTTAGCGGTTTTTTTCTGTCAGCCTTTGCATGGGCTTAGGGACAGCAACAATAAAGCCAACCAGAAGATCAGCAATAGAAAACTAGAACACGCCTTGATCTGTTGAGATTTCTTTCTCGTCTTCCCTTCCCAGCCATCGTTTTTGAAATGGTTGTTTACACCTGTATTCTGCTCACCTGTCCCACGGCCATCTGGTTTGGCACCCATGACTCCACTGAAGGCCAAGGCCATCCTTGACCTCTTGGTTACAAAACCGTGGTCCTCTGGTCTATAGTTCCTGGGAGCATGTTGTTAGGTGCCATCAAGTCAGTATCCGACTCACAGTGACCCTCATAGGGTTTTCAATGGCTGACTGTTTCGGGATTGCCTTGGGAGTGGATTGCCAGGTCCTTCTCCCATTTTTGCAGTGCTGGGAATTGAACTCAGGACCTCAGAGACTGCAGCGCAGTGCTCTACCAACTGAACTAAATCCCAGCCCTCCTGGGAGCATAGCAAGTGCTTAATAAGTATGTATTTGTTTTGACTGGACAAGCCTGAGGGCATTTCTTTTTCATATCCTAGTTTATCTGTGTCTGTTTTTTTCTGAGGCATCGGGGTCACACACCATCATCTTTGGAGGCGCTGGGTGACTATTCTCTGTATATACCGGTATCGCAGATCTTCTCAGTGCACTAGGTAAAGGCAGAGATGAATTTTATTTGATAATGACTTCTTCAGTTTTTCCCAGGTGCTCTGTCTTTCTGGTTTGGGACGGAGGATCTGGACTCTTTATGTCTTTCTAAAATATCAGGAATTAATGTTTTGTCCACGTAGATCTAATTTAAAAAGGGGCAGTATCAGGAACATTGGGTGCAATTGTCAATATATTTTTGAATGAATAATGCTATGCTTTTCCCTGAAACTACCCTTGCCTTTTCCTTCCTGTAAGCAGTATGTCTTCTTGGGGGTTTGAGATTGTTTCTTGGGGGCGTGGAGGCAGTTGGGTTTGTGCCTGCCTCTTTCATTTTTGGAATGGGCTGGGATTTAGCTCAGTTGCTAGAGCACCGCTCTGCAGTCTCTGAGGTCCTGGGTTCGATTCCCAGCACCACAAAAATGGGGGAAGGCTGTGGCAATCCATTCCCAAGGCAATCTTGAAACAATCAGCCACTGAAAACCCTATGAGGGTCGCTATGAGGCCAGTAGGACTCGACAGCACCTAACAACAACTACTTTCATTTTTGGTACATCAATCGGTGTCAGTGGCATGAGTTAGAGGATCAGCCACCTATAGATCTCAGCTTTTGGTGGTGCTCTGCAGCGAAGGTCATTGTCCTCTAGAAAGAGGCTTAGCTGCTGAGGCAGAGGACCGTCTAGTTCTGGAGGAATAAAGGAGACGTCCAAGCAGCTGTTCTCTCAGTGCTGGAGTACACGCCTGCGTGAGGGGAACAGCTGGATAAACCAGGATTCATGTGGCGGATGCGTTACGTGGGGCGCTGCTGACCCGGTTGTCAGGCTCTTCTTGTGCTCTGTCCTGGTGCAGTCAGTATTGCAGCCTGGGCCCCACGGGCGTGTTGTTGTCTCCTTAATCCCATACTGCCACTCCTTACAGTAGGAGGCAGTATCTTTTCCCTTGTCCATAAAAAATAAATAAACCCAGCAGGTAAAACACATACATAAGCCGGGCGCGGTGGCGCACACCTGTAGTCCCAGCGGCTAGGGAGGCGGAGGCAGGAGGATCACAAGTTCGAGACTAGAGGCAGTCTGCGTAACTTAGCGAGACCCTGTCTCAAAAAGTAAAAGAATGGGCTGGGGGTGCAGCTCAGTGGTCCAGCACTTGCAAAGCATGCAAGTGTAAGGCTCTGGGTTCAACCCCCAGTATCACACACACACACAAAATACGTACGTAAAGTGCCACTTTTTATATTGTATAAATTATTAGATTTTCCTTCTAAAAGGCCAAAATGCAAACGCCCATACTCTCATTTAAAACCAGAAATAGTGGATTTCACTTGCATTTTGTTCGTGGAGGTGAAGGAGGAGAAGTGGAAGCAGAGGGCAGGGAACGCAGCGTCAGTGCTTTTATCTGTTCGGTCCTTCCTTTCTGCAGATGTCCCGTGAGCCTGAGTCTTCTTAGGACCTCTTATCAGCCCCTCACGCTGTACAGTTTGGACTTCTTGGATTCTTTCAGGCTTGTGTGTAATTATATTTTTGTTTACTATGCTTTTGCATTGGAGCAGGAGGAGAAAGATGATTAAAGTTAGAAAGCCCCCGTATCTGAAACGTGTCCCACCCTGTAAAATTTGTGGCAGTGCTGATACAACTTGACCTTGACCTTTCTCAAGAAGAGTGGAATCAGAGTTTACAGAGACTGAAAGGAGGAAAAGCATTCATTGGAAGCCTTTCCCTAGTGTATCTGGGTGATGTCTTTGGGTCCAGCTCAGCCTCGTGGGGACAGATCTATTCTAGGGGAGGTTGGGTGTGCATCAGGGAAGATGTGGGTTCTATAGTTGGGTTCTGTTTCGAGTGGCCCGAGAGTCTGGCTGAGTGTAATTTTCTGTTGGAACTCACTATGCAGATTTTTCTAGGCTCCTCTGGACCCAGGACGGGTGGGCACAGCGTGGGGCTCCTTTGTGCTTCTAGGACACAGCTGTGCAGATGTGTGGCTGCACTGCAGAGTCCTATTCGGAAGAGTGGAGCTGGGGTCCGACATTCTGTTGGCCTTTCTGGGTTCTTCCCTGGTAATGCTGATTACTGCTAGCGAGGCTGGCAGTTTGGGAGTTTCTCTGGTGTGTTGTTGGGAGAATCATTCCCTCTATGACCTAATCTGCTTCCACATTATGAGGCTGTTTCTGGGCCTATTCAGTGAAGATTCTCCCAAGTCTTCAGTGGCTCCCTATATTTTCGTGGCAGCTGACCTGAGCCTATAGATTTGTTCAGATTTCTTCTCTGCTATTGAAATCAACAATACTCTTTTTAATAGTAAAAAATGCTGCTTTTATGATCGTAAAATTCTTCATTGGTTGTAGTTCCATTTCTGATTTTTTCACCTAATATTGCCACTACTTAATTTTTTGATATATTTTTACTCTGAAATTCTGAAACAGATAACAATTTACTGTCTTTTATTCTACCAATAGGTACTTTGGAAAATGAAGATGATGCTACAATCTTGAATTGTAAAATATTGTAAAAGTAAAATTTTCTAAATTTATCCCAGGGTGCGTCATCAAAGGAAAACAGGCATATAGTTTAACTTGGCTAACGTAAACCTATACAGAAACTGCAGCTATTTAAGTATGCATTATAAACTGTAAGAAAATGTGGCCTTTCGTCTTTATTTTAATGAAATGCTTTTTATAGTAGCAATCTTCTCTTTTGACCTGTGATGGATAGGAGGTTAATTGATGTTAAATGGATGCTTTGTTAATCCTTCATCAGCTACTAAATTGGTATGGGGGAGCCCAGGTCAAGATGCTCAAGGCCACGACCGCCTCGTTTTCCCAGGGAGGTTTATGGGCTGCAGCCCTCCCCCCTGCCGCTCCAGCCGCACATCCCTCTCCAGCTGTCCAAAGGAGACGCTGGGCCGCCCTCCGCCTCCCCCCACCCTCCCTGTCCCCGTCTCCCTCCCTCTCCGCCGAATGACAGCTTGTGGATGTTGCGTGCAAGCGGGTTCAGCTGGCGCTGTGTGGTCCGAGTGTGTGGTCTCCAGCTCAGCGAGAGGCTGCTAACAGGGTGGATGAGAGAGAGCAGGACTGTTTACTTTAATTTATTTCGGATGCCGGAACTGTGCCCGGGGTTCCTCCGAAGCTGTCTCCATGGCCAGCAGCCTCAATCCCTCCCAGCTGCGCTGCAGGCCCCACCACCACCCGTGCCGCCTTCTCCCACCAGGCCCTGTCCACGCATCTGCCTGCCCGGTCCCTCACTGCTCAGAAATGTTAATGGCACCACTGAGTGCCCTGATTATTTTGCTTTCACTATGTCAAGATATATGGCCTTGGAGAAATTTCTTTCGAGATAGAGCTAGACAAATAAAGCAGAAACTGTAAGATAAGTGATAAACTTGATGTATTTTTTAGAAATCGGGAAGCCCATTATACAAAATTTGGATCAAATGAATCCAACTGTGCCCATGGGAGTTAGGTGACATCTGTCACGTTTAACAGTTTTAATAATGTTAACCAATTTAAGCTGACAGTCGATTCCTTGACCTTTTGGGAAAATCTACACTGATTTTGGCATGCCTGTTTACTGTAGACGGGCTGGGATTTAGCTCAGTTGGTAGAGCACTGCACTACAGTCTCTGAGGTCCCGAGTTCAATTCCCAGCACCACAAAAATGGGAGAAGGACCTGGCAATCCACTCCCAAGGCAATCCCGAAACTGTCAGCCATTGAAAACCCTTTGAGTGTCGGTATGAGTTGGATACTGACTCGACAGCACCTAACAACAACAACAAGTTCACTGTAGTTCAGTATTTGTCTATAGCAAATACTGGCTTATTTCATCATAAAGATTTGACAAGTTGAGTCAAATAAAACTTTAATCTCATGGTATAAACGTTGGACAGTGTCTTTTTTCCTAATTCTTTCATTATGAGTAGCTTAGTAATATTTTCTTGATTTTATTCTCTTCTCATCCCTGAACATTTCTGTTGAGATGGTCCAGTACTTTGTTATTTGAATAAATATCTGTAGATCTGTAATATCACTCGGGATTTTGCATTATTGAGCTGCTTCTCTTCCCTGTCTCCTGGGCAGTCTTGCCGAAGCAGAGTCGTAGACGTTGTATGCAAGTGAGTTATCTAGGGAGCACCCCAACATCTACGCCACTGACATCTTCCAAAGGGGTCACTACAGGTGGCTTATTACCAGTCTGCTGTGTTTTTTTTGTTTGTTTTTGTTTTTGTTTTCCTTGCTTTTGTTAGGCTGAGTTTTAATGCATGAACTTAGTTTGTATCAGTGAGCCACAAAAGCCACCTCCTACCTGCTTTATCTCTGCAGTCATGACTGTGGTTTACCTCAGCCTCATCTGATCTGGAATCAGAAGACCTCAAGAATTTAGTGTATTGGATGCGTCAACAAAAATTTTTTTAAATGCTGTCATCTTGTATTTCTTTTTGTGTTCATTTTTGTCTGTTCGTTTTGTATTTGTGGAAATAATGATGTCAGTCTAATACTCATAAGAATTCTGAAGAACAGTTGGTATATTCACAAAATTGGGCAGCCATCACCACTAATTGCAGCGTATTTTACTCACTCCAGAAGAAGACCCTGAACCCCCTATCAGGGCTTCCCCGTGCCTCCTCCCTTAGTCCCCACTGGGCCCCTTTTTCGATGCCTATTGATTTACTCATTCTCAGCTTTGCTGTAAGTGGACTCACACAACATGGGACCCCTTTTGTCAGTTATGGCTAAATACATGCGTGGTCTTAGTCACTACCGTAGGATATGCATCTAAGAAAAATTCTTTATAACTAAAGAAAACTACTGATGGATGATGAGTATAGTCAAATAACCATAAATAGAGATGACCTTGTCTTTTGGCACTATGAACTACTCCAGGCTTCTGTGTGACAGGCTCACTGTATGTGTGCGTTGTTACTCATTCTACAGTCATGGCAGCAGTCAGCCATCCAGGTACCCGTTGCAGATCTTTGTTGAGTTTTACCACTGCCATCACTAATTGGTTGCTGAAGATTTTTTGTTGCTGCTGTTATCGTTGTTGTTACGTGCCATCAAGTTGGTCCTACTCACAGCGACACTCACAGGGTTTTCAATGGCTGGCTGTTTTCGAGATTGCTTTGGGAGTGGATTGTCATGTCCTTCTCATTTTTTTGCAGTGCTGGGTACAGAACTCTAAAGGGATAAACCCTGATTGGCCTGAATCCCTGTTTCCTAACTTAGCTTTTTCTGGGCTGATTTCACCCCAGGAATGAACACTGATCATGAAGAGGACCAGACTATTTGGTGTTTGGTAACTAGACTGGGAATTGTCCTCAGGAGCATTTGATCTCTTGAAAAGGCAGAGAAACAAAGGGCAGAGCAACACTTTGGCAGCATTGGGATTTAGCTCAGTTGGTAGAGTGCTGCGCTACAGTCTCTGAGGTCCCGAGTTCAATTCCCAGCACCACAAAAATGGGAGAAGGACCTGGCAATCCACTCCCAAGGCACACAGTGGTGGTGGTGTTGTTAGGTGCCCTTGAGTCAGGTCATAGTGACGCTCATAGGGTTTTCATTGGTTGATTATTTCCAGATTGCTTCTGGAATGGATTGCCACGTCGTCCTCCCATCTTTGTGGTGCTGGGGATCGAACCCTGGTCCTCAGAGAGGGTGGAGCAGCACTCTGCCTACTCAGCTAAACCCCAGCCCAATTGCAAACAGTAGTACTTTCAAGTGCATCTCTGTCAAAGACAAGTTCATTTTTGAATCTAAGAAAAAAATTACTACCTTTATTTGGACTTCTCATTATATAGAACTGAAATGTTGGAATCTTTGTATATGTTCTCAGCACCGTCTCTCCCTCTTTTATGTGTGGTTGTTTTAATTTGAAAAATCAAGTTAAACAGTTTTGGTTCTCATAAGAATACAGTATGGTTGAAAAGTTTTCTAGGGCAAATATTTATGAAGGGGGAAACATTCATTTTAGTTGAAGCATTTGAAATTTTTCTTTGGGAAAAAGAGCACACTGACTAAAGGATTGAGACCTACAGAGTAGAATTTCTGGTATTCAGGTAATTCTGTACAGTAGGAATAAAATATCAACCTTTTCACCTCTGGTATCTCCCCTTTAAGGGTCACATTTGAACTCAACAGACGTGTTTTCAGCTAGGGGTGACCCATGGAAACGGAGTTACTCTGCTCAGATCCTCGTGGTTCATGTGGGTTCATCTGGTTCTTTTCTGTGCCGCGTTCTGTATCGAAGATCAAGAGGAGCTGTCACGGGTTGATTGATGTTTTAGGATGTGATTATTAGACTCTTAGTTTCTGTGGTAGTTTTGGGTGATTACTATTGTGGCACAGATTAACTGGTTTAAAACAGCGTGTGGAACACAGTGCGGAATTAAGGAACGGCATCTGTCTTGCAGCAGAACAAATCTTGTTGACATTCCTCTCACAAGCCACGTCACTGAGTTTCTCTTCGCTGGAATTTTCCAGGGCCTTTGAGGTCCCTGCTGCTGTGGTTGAGGAGCCTAAAAAAGAGCCATGCCAGAGAGCTGGGCGTCCTCAGATCTGCACAGCCCAGCCACGTTCCGCTGATTGCCTGGCCCTGGCCAGGAGCTTTGCTATTGTTAGGTGCTGTCCAGTCAGTCCCACTCATAGTGACCATCATAGGGTTTTCAATGGCTTGATTGTTTCGAGATGGCTTCGGGCGGGGATTGCTATGTCCTTCTCCTGTTTTTTTTTTTTTTTTTTTTTTTTTTTGCGGTTTTTCTGTCCCTAGCACTATAAAAAGGGGGCCAGATGCTAGGGGTACAAAAAAGAATACAACAGTTCCAGTGCACCTTAGCGAGATCTGTCTCAAAACAAACAAACAAAAAAACTTCCTAAAAACGCAAAATGCTCTGGGCACAGCCTAGCGGTAGAGCACTTGCCTAGCATGTGGAGGCCCTGGCTTCAGTCCCCCAGTGCTGCAGAACAGACAGACCAGCAAAGAAACCTGTGCAGGTTTGCTGCGGCGGTGCAGGTTTGCTGTGGTGGAGGAAAGATCGGAGCAGGAGACAGACAGCTAGAGCTGGGTAATGGTGGCGTGGAGGGTCTTGCCAGGCACCTCTGTTATGGATGTTTAACATTTACTCCCTAGTGGGGAATCAGAGCTGCAGAGAGTAAAGGCCTGATTTCCAATCTCAGCTCTGCTGCTTCCTCACTGTGACTCGGTTGGTTGGTTTGAGGCAAAGTCTTGCTGTAATGCCCTGGGTGGAACCAACTCCTGGGCTCAAGCGATCCTCCTGCCTTGCCCTCCTGAGTAGGTGGGACTACAGGCATGGGACACTATGTCTGGCTACCAGCGGTGACTTTGAACAAGCCGTTTATTGCCCCATTATTATCAAATGGAATCCCTGTTAATAAGACAACTCAGTATTTGAGAATACTTCCTTCTAGGAACTTTATAGCCATCCATCCCTCTGTCTCCTACGTAAATACCTATCTAAATAACACCCTTATTTTTTACTAATTTGTTATAAATTTTGCGTATTTTTCATAATGTTTCACTTTCTCCTTTAGTATTTCCTTGACTAGGGCTGGGATTTAGCTCAGTTGGTAGAGCGCTGTGCTGCAGTCTCTGAGGTCCCGAGTTCAATTCCCAGCACCGCAAAAATGGGAGAAGGACCTGGCAATCCACTTCCAAGGTAATCCCGAAACTGCCAGCCATTGAAAACCCCATGAGGGGAGCTATGAGTCGGATATGGACTCTACTCGTGGGAACCTAACAACAACAACATTTCCTTGACTACAAGTACACGTTTTCCTTAAGTCATTTTCTAGTTATTTGGCACGCTCCCCACCCACTTGCTGTAATGGATTTCTAGAGTCCTTGGGAGTTGTGCCCATTGTTTGGATTATTTTAATCATTGTTCACCTTTGAAGAATGTTTCAAGTTGATACGGGAGCGTGTCTAAGACTTTGACACATTTTGTTAAATTGTTATTTTCCAAAGAGTTGGAATGGTTGTCTTGCTGCCAGTAATGCACAGGAACACTACACAGATTGAGAGGACATGCATGAGCTTTTGTGACTGTGGTAAATACCTTGTGTTAATAGGCCAACCATGGAATCTCTGTTTTAGTTTGTTTCCCTGAAGTTGAAATTTTTTCACATTGTGTTGGTAGGCAAGCTGAGCTTATTAGGATTGGATAGTTTGAATAATTTCCAAGTGCCCTGGGGTCCAGGGGTGGTCTCTAGTTGTCTGGTGTTTAGTGTCCCTGACTGCTGGAGCCTGATTAAAAGGGAGTCTGGACCCCAGATTGGCAGGTCTTCATGTCAGAGGTGTGCTCCTGGGCAGGTTGTTTGCTGTCTCTGGGAACTAGCTGCCCTCAGAGGAGTAGTCCCTTCCTGGGTCCCTAAGGCCCCACTATCTCTCAGCATCAGAAAGTACTGAGAATAAAAATCCCAGTTCATTATACTGGGACCCAAACCTTGCACCACAGCTTTCGGATTTAGTGGCAGATCGAGGAAAAGATCCTAAGAGCAGTGATTCCTGGTGCCGACCCGAGGAGGCTTCCATCTGACCTAGAGAAGGAAATGAGTGGAAACAGTCATGGCGGCCACCTCGCTTCCCCCAGTTATTGCTTAAGTTTTGTCGTGTTCTGCAGATTTCCTTTTCACTATCAGCCACACTCACCTTTACTGGTAGGTTTTGAAAAGTGTTCACAGTTCACATTTTATACAAGATAATTTTCTTAAGGGCTACACGAACTCTTCCCAGGAAATACAGCCCAAATTCTAGCCAGCTAAGAGAGTAAATAAATAAGTTACTTCCAAGGCTAAACACATTCTGTCTGTATTTTGTTACAGAATTAGGGAGAGAAAGGAAGTAATGTCAGCAGTCTTTATCCTTCATTTGCAACCACTTATTCTGTAATTATCATGGCAATAAAAAACTCATTTTGACCCTGGAGTTACCCAGTTCATTATAATGATTCACATTTGGCTAATTGCATGTGAATTATGACCAATTTGACATTTTTTCCTAATTTCAGTGGAGAATTTTTCAGTTCTGTTCCTCTTTGGACCCAGCACAGCAATAAAAAACTTGCTTAAAAGAGATGATAGTTCTCAGTTTTCCATTTTGGGATTATGGGGAGTTCTTAGTTTCCTATTTTTTTTTGGATTAAGGAAGTCACAAGGAACCACTTTTAGCAGCTTTTGTGAATATACTTTTTGGTCTTTGTTTGACATCATACCTACTTATCTGGCCCTATCGCAGTGGTCCCCTACCTTTTTGGTACAAGGACAAGTTTCGTGGAAGACAAATTTTCTTCGGAGCTTAGGCAGTAAAGCGGGTGGTGGGAAGCTGCTGTAAATATAGATGAAGCTTAGCTAGCTGGCCCTGCTGATCACCCCCTGCTGTGTAGCTGGATTCCTAGTGCCACTAACTGGGCATTGGGGACCCCTGGCCTACAGGACTAACAGACATCAGAGTGGAATCAATGAGCCCTTTCCCAGAGATAAGTCCTCACGCAGAGTCTACTTGGTTGTATTTTTAGATAGGGGTCAGGAGAAGGATGATGTGACTATATAGTGATTGGAGTCTGGGCTTGGAAGTTGACCAGGAAGCCAGGCTTCTTCCTGTGACTGAGGTAAACATAAAGAGGGCATAATGTCAAAGAAAACCCTGGTGGTAAGGTGGTGAGTTTGAGGGGCAGTGAAAAGAGCGTGTTTCTGGGCATGTGCTGAGATCCAGGCCTCTGCCTTCAGTCTTGCCAGAGCTGGTGCAGATGTCTGAACACCCAGATCTCTGGACATATTCTTATCCCTGGGGCAGTGGTGCCCAACTGGAAGTGACATTTGGCATCGTCCGGAGACACTTTTGATCATCACAGTTGAGACTGAGCTGCTGGCATTTGGTGGCGAGAGACCACGTATGCTGATCAGTATTCGAGTGCACAGGACAGTCTTCCTCACAAAGAATGATCCTGTCCGAACTGTGATGGGTGTTGCAGTGGAGGAGCCCAGCCTTGGAGGAGGAGCCCAAGAGGCTCAGCGGTTTTCCTCGCTTGAGAGAGGCACCAGGAGCTCCTGGGCACCCGCACAGTGCTAGTCCAGGGCTAGTCATGGAGGATGCTCAAGTGCATTCAGGAGCAGTGTGCAAGTTTAGAGACAACAAATGCAGAGAGGAAGTGGACTTGTCAGAGGCTGCACCTGATTTTTAATAAGAATCTGCCATCAAGTACAGGGACTATAACAAGCAAGCTCTGAAACACTGCAGGCTGTGAAGCAGTAGTCCGGAAGCATGCCCAGAACAGTCATTAATGATCACGACAGTTGTCATGAATGATTTTTTAAAAGGTGAATACTATGGGGAATTCAGATTAAAAAGATCCCTGCCAAAATGGTTAAAAATTGCATATATTATTAAAACTTGTTTTTTGAGTATAAAGTCTACCTTATTTGGAAATTTCCTTTGTGGAGAATACTAATGATATCAAGTGAAAAAAAGTCTTGCTGCTTTTGGAAACACAGCCTTCAAAAACCATACTTACTACTAGAAAGCCTGCAGCTGTACCACTGTGACACCTGATCCTGTCAGATCTTGGAAGCTAAGCAGGGTCGGGCCTGGTTAGTACTTGGATGAGAGACCACCAGGGAACATGAGGTGCTGTCGGCTTGGGAGAAGGACCTGGCAACCCACTCCTAAAAAACAATCCACCTTTGAAAACCCTATGAATAGCAGAGAAGCACTGACAATACTGTTTTGTCCGTTGTACTAGGACAACAACTTGATGACTCCTATCAACAACAACAACTACTAGAAAAGTTTTTGCCCTTCCTCACCCTATGGATTCTACGGGTACAAGAAATAGAAATATTTTATAGTTTCAGTAAGCTAAACCTTTTTGTTTTATATTTTTGAGTTAATAAACATATAACAGTATACTGTTGCAGTTTCACAGTTTAACTTCTGTGTTGTCCAAAAACTTACCCTTTTGAGGCTTACAGGTACTACTTTAAGTGGAAAACTAACTGATACAAATAAAATACAGTTGAGTTATATTTTTATCTATTTTGGGGCAAATAGGAATTTTAAAATAGTGTACACATTTCTGATTTTTACCTTATTAGATGTATATTCTATTCAAATAGCTTTAATTTTTAGATCTCCCTTATATACCAAAGCTTGAGTATATTGTAGGGATTACTTCTTTAATTTTATAATAATGCAGTTTCATAATGTAAATGTTTTGAAAAATCACCTGCAGTGTCTGTTCTAAGGTGGAAAGGGCTAAGACGTCACCACTTCTCCCTTAGAAAAAAAAAAAAAAGGTGAGTAAATGGGAAATCAACAACCTTTATATCCATCGGAGAATTAATGACACAGAGCAGACTGCTGCCCCTAATTATGGAAAGATTCACAAATCAGAGATCCAGAGACTCACAAGTGATCAGTGCAGAAGCCCGTCTCTGTGGGATCCCAGTGTTGGGTCACTTTAACCAATGTGCCGCGTTTACCTTTCAACAAAAGTGACAAGGCTTACCTTTCAACAAAAGTGACAAGGCGTATTCAAAGACTGGAAGACACAGTTTGAAGAAACAGAGCAAGCATTAGAAGCACAGGCAGGTCTGGCAGGGATATGAAAAATTAACAAACTGGGAATTTTAAACAACTCTGATAACATGCCAAGGGCTCTGGTGGAAATAGTAGATAATATGTACCAGCAAGCAATGTACACAGACAGAAACTTTAAGAATTAAAAAAAAAAAATGGAAAATGTGTTTGATGGGCTTATCAATAGATTGGATATGGCTGAGAAAAGAATCTATGAACTTGATGGAAATCATCACCTTGAGTCCCTGCCTTCAGCCACCCCATCAGCTCTGCCAGCCCAGAGCAGCCAGCCCCAACTCCCACGTTTCCTTCCTCTGATAACAGAGAAAATTGGCATCTTGGGGAGGACCTGGAAATGGGGAGAAGGCCAGGAGAGCAGTCACAGTGCCTGCTAGCCCCCTCCTGGCCTGGAGAGAGTGAACACCCTCCCCCCACATCCCTCTCTCCAGCCCTGTGACCTCCCCGCCCAGCCCCAGCAGCAGTGGTGCCCTTCAGCCAGCACCAGGTGCCTCAAGGTGTGCCCTCCAGTGGAAACTCCCTCCCTGCCTGGCAGCTATGGTCAGGACCTAAAGACTTTGCTGGAAGGTATAATCCTAACCTTACCTTCTGGAAGGGCTGGCAGGGGCCTTTGGGAAATTGTTCTTACCTGCAGACCTCTGTATTTCAGGGTGGCTGGACAGGCTGCAGCATGTAGTTCAAAACAGCCTGTAGTGGGCTACTGAGAATGAATGTGGAAAGTTCAAGCTGCGGGCCCTGTGTTTCTCATAGAGCAGGACCTGAGGGGTAGCAAAGAAAGGACCAATAGGTTTGACATATAAAGATTCAATGTTCCCTAAAGGTTAAGCACATCTTAAACAATGTGAAACGCCAAATGATAAACAAGGATGATATTTACCGTACGGAAGGTAATGTTTTCATCAGAGATCTTAAAATTCAAGAAACAAACTCCACAGAAAGATGCTAAGGCCACGAAAGTGGAATTCATACACTCACAGGGCAAGCTGAAACCATTTTATTTTACCTATCACATTGCTACTTATAAAGTACACTGCTAATACCCAGTGCTGCTGATGGGAGGGTGTGTTGGTAGAACTTTCTGCAGGGCAGTTTAGTAATTCAAATGTGTGTTTTTGACCACTGTTTCCATTTTGAATTTAATGCAAGGAATCAGTTGCATAAAAGGGTAAGGGCATTTTGTTACAAAAAGTTCATTGTGGTAATAGTACCAAACTGGAAATCACCTGTCAATTGCGGAATGATTAAATGAATGTATCCATACAATGGAAAACCAAGCAGCCACGAAAATGATGTAGTGTTGTGTGTTTACTAACATATAAAGATGCCCCTTACATCTTTATGTGCAAAAATCAGGTTGTGAAGTGTATGCCGAGTATGTTACAGTTATATGACACATGCAACCATCTTTGCATTGGCATCCTGATTGAAGACAACAGTATATGTACCAAAAGAGTTAAAAGGGTATACAGTCGCACAGATGGGAGAAGGACCCAGCAACCCACTCCCAGAAATCAATCCGCCTTTGAAAACCCTATGAACAGCAGAGAAGCACTGACAATAGTGTTGCGCCTGTTGTATGTAGGGTCGCTATGAATCGGATACCGACTCGATGGCACCTAACAACAACTACTCGCACTGAATCTGTCTTCACACTGTGTAGAATAATCAGAGGTGTCTACATTGGAGCGTCGACACTGTATAACCCGACTGGAATCAGTGAGGCCTTCTATAAGGGAGGCAGTGGAAGGACCCTGAGGCTGGGCAGGGAGGCCGCCCTTTAGCACCCACAGGCGGAACCCGAGTGCGCGGGTCCACAGCGTCGCCCCGGGCGGGCGAGGGGCGGCACCGCAGGACCGGAAAGGCGCGCTGCAGTCGGCGCCCCTCCCTGACTGCGCCGCCGCCTGGGCGTCATGAAGTTCCGCGCCAAGGTGACCAGCAAGGCCTTCCTAGAGCTGCTCATCCAGGTGGCCGGCACCGTGGCGAGGCTGGCGAAGGCGTGCGTGCTGCGCGTGTGCCCCGACCGGCTGTGCTTCGCGCCCGCCGGCCCCCGCGCGCCGGGTGAGGCGCGGCTGTGGTGCGAGGTGCGGCGCGGGCCCTCGTTCCGCCAGTTCCGCATGGAGGGCGCCTGCGAGGCGCCGAACGAGATCCACCTGGAGCTCACGGCCGAGCACCTGGCGCGCGCGCTGCGCAGCGCGGCCGGCGCCGCGGCCCTGCGGCTGCAGCTGACCAACAGGCGGCGCCCGTGCCTCACGGTGGCCGCCGAGCTGGCGTCGCGCGCCGCCGTGGCCCACGACCTGCCGGTGCGCGTGCTGCCGCGGCGGCGCTGGGAGGAGGCGGCCGAGCCGCGCGCGCGGGCCCCGGATGTGCGCGTGCGCCTGCCGCCGCTGAGGACGCTGCGCAGCATCGCGGAGCGCATGGCGCGCATGGGCGAGCACGTGCTGGTGGCCGCCGGCCGCGACGGCCGCCTCAGCCTCACCCTGGAGACCCAGGCCGTGTCCATCAGAAGCTGCTTCAGAGACCTGGGCGGCCCCCAGGACGGAGGAGGCCCCGAGAGCGAGGCGCGGGTCCGCGTGGACAACAGGAAGCTCCTGCAGTTCCTGGAGGCCCAGCAAATGAGCCCCACGGCCGCCTGGTGCGGCGTCGTGAGCGGCGCCCTTCTGCATTTTGTCCTGGTCCGTGAAGACGTCTCCCTGCAGTATTCCATCCCCGCCTCGTGAAAACTCAGTGGACTCGGACTCAGTGGACTTGCATTTGTAAAAAAGCTTAGGATCCTTCAAAAACGGAAGCACATCCAGAGTTGGTTGGGTTGAGCCTGAAACATCCTGAGTTGGTTGGGTTGAGCCTGAAACATCCTGAGTTGGTTGGGTTGAGCCTGAAACATCCTGAGTTGGTTGGGTTGAGCCTGCGCTCTCAATGGATTGCGTAGGGTGTATGTTCTGTTGAGACCGTCCTTTGAGAGATTTGTTACATTTATTACTTCATTGAAGAAATAGTTCATCTTTCTGCTCATTGGCTTTGACAGTTAAAACGATTTTCAATTTTTTTTTTGAAAAAAGGATTGTAATAAAATAAATGAAAATGCCTTTGAATCCTGACAACGGTTGTATTGGTTTATTATAAAATAATGCTGGGAGGGATGGGAAGTTTCTCCTCTTAAATATAAACATTTTCTGAGAGAGTTTTCTTAATTTAGAGAGCACAGCATATCTGAAAGATATGAGGTACTGATTCTGCATTTGGGCCCATCCTATATTCTTTATTAAACTGTGTTTTGTCAAAGAATGTGTTAGTGTACAGATGGCCCTTGAATGGTACAGGTTTGAACTGGGTGGGTCTGCTATATGCAGATTATCGTGGGGTTTTTTTGGTGGAGATTTGCAACAACTTAAAAAAATTCACAGAGGAACCATATAGCCTAGAAATATGAAAAATATCAGCAAAAGTATGTCAATATGTAAAATAAATATAGCTAATGTACTTTATTATTTAGTACCATGAAGTACACATGAATCTATTAAAATTTGTCAGAATTCTCATGAACAGACCAAGCACATTGCCATTCGCAGTGGAGAGAAATGTAAAGATGGAATATTATGATGGCATAAAATTAGCTGTGGTATGGAACTGGGTGTGGTGGCACATGCCTGTAATCCCAGCATTCAAGAGATTGGGACAGGAAAATCCCAACTTCTAGTTGAGCCTGGCCTCCATAGTGAGACTTTGTCTTTAGAAAAAAAAAAAAATTAGCTGTGGTAGATACTATACTACTGTAAATTTTACAGCCAACTCCTGTTGCTCTTATGGGAATTGTAAAGTTATGCACAGATTTTCCATTGCATGGATGTTGGTGCCAATAACACCCCCACTGTACAAAGGTCAACTATATATGGTTTTGGATTTATCATTTTGTAAAGTTTGAATTGGTTGTTAGCTTTGTTTTTCATATGTGTTGTAGGCAGTAAAGGAATCTAGGAAATAGTTAAGTTTATGTAGTCCAAGATGTCCCTTATGGGTAATCTTTTGGTAAACCAAGTCTCCATTCCTCCCCCCTCCCCATAGTCTTCCATTACTCCTCTTAGAAGATAATTCTTGATGCTTCATTATTTTGAGAAAATGGAAGAGATGTTATAAACGGCTGGGACAAATAATGTCATGGAGACTAATAGTGCTTTTTTATTTTTAATATTTTTGCAGTACTTGACGGTCAAACCAGAGCCTTGTGCAATGCTAGGCGAATGCTCTACCACTGAGCTATAGCCCCATCCCCTTTTTCACTCTTTATTTTGAGACCCGGTCTCACTAGGTTGCCCAGGTTGCCCCTGGCCTCAAACTTGCGATACCCTTGCCTCAGGCTCCTGAGTCACTGGGATTCTTAGAGACATGTGCCTCGGCTATATCCTTTCACATTTAATTTTGCTTTAGTTTTTTAGTGCCTTGTGCAGCAAGACCCTCTATGAACTTGGCAACTTTTATTTTTGCCCACTTAGTAAATTCCCTTGACTATATTTTAATCAGTAATGAGTAATTTCCTATTAGTTTTGATGGTAAAACAGTTAAATTTGTTCATTTGTTTTGCTGATGTCTAAATTCCATCTGTAGTGTTAGCAACAGAACAGAGAAACTTTGCACCTAGCTAGGCGAGGAGTCATTTGAACTTTCTGGCTCATGTTCTTTCAGTCTGAATAAATTCTGATTTAATGCTATGGGGATTACAGTGCAGGGAGATTAAACAGTTACTTTCAAAAGTATCTCAACAATAGCCTTTAAAGTACTAACGCACTACCACTTCTTTAGAATGTAAGTTCTGTGTAACTACTTTGTAACTGCTGAGTTACAGAAGTTTATGAATATTTTGTTTGGTGAATATTTTCCAACCTGTGAATATTTTCAAACCTTCAAACTTTTTTATTTTTAAGCTGTTTTGGGGAAACATTCAAAAAACCCCTCCCTCACCAGTATCTTTGTAGACTTTAAGTGCAAGATAAAAATGGAAAACAAATATTTTAACACAGACTATTCGAAAATCCCAGATTTTATGTCTGTGTTGTAACATCAATGCACTTTATCATATTTGTTTGAGGCATCTCTTCTAGTTTTTTCTCTTGTGTTTTTAATTAAATTAGAATTTTCAAGCCATAGTAAAAAGTCTTTTTACCTGTTTCATCTCTCCCTCTCTCCCCTAGTCTGTCTCTCTCTTGCTGTTTCTTCCTTTTGATGTTTTCAGTACAACTAGGGGAAATGAACAATCTTACAATTCGTGAAGTTAATCTATAGTGAGTTATAGTTTACATTCAGTAATCCACTAATAGAAAGTGTCACAAGTTTTGTAGCCTGGAGTTTGCAATGTAATTTTTGGGAATTAGAAACATAATTTACTCTCTGCTTAGGTTATTCACTAACCTGCAGAGAAGATGTGTTGTTATTATAGAAAAATTAATAGACCATTTAAATATATCTTAAAAAAACAGATTGTTCTAATATAGTAAAAAATTTCTAATACTTATAGAAATTTGATAATGAATAACATGCTCTTACTATGTTTTTTAGATTGTGCAAAGCTAAGGTGTTGCCAGTTCTATAGTTTTGTTAGTTCCTGAATTTAAAAGCTTTGTTCTATAAGACGCTTACATAGAAACAAGAACTAAAAGGTGCCTTAGAGATGGTATTATCCAACCACTTTGCTTATCAATGAGGAAGAGGAGTTTCAGAAAGTATACAAGACACCGGATTGTTTCCCCCCACCCAAGGTCCTAGGGGACTTAATCCAGGGCCTCACATATGCTTTGCAGGCCCTCTGTCCCTGAGCCACACTCCCAGCCCATTTTTTACCCTTTTATATTGAGATGCGCTGCATCTAGCCTTAAACGTAACAGTCCTCCTGCCTCTTTCGCCCAAGTCGCTAGGATTACAGGTATGTGCCAAAATGTCTAGCATGTGACCAGGGGTTTTTAAGGTCATGGGAGAACCTGGTTCAGAAACCACTGTCCACATTACTCAGATGTGCTAAGTTTTGGGGCTTATTCTATCAGGGTTTAATTCAGGGACTCATAGCTTGAATATACTTAACACTCATTAAAATAAATCTAGTGTACAGTGGGAATGCATCACTTATCTTTATACAAAGGCGAAATTTACATTAAAACAACCTAGAGCCTTTTTGAAGAACATTGTCATCTTGCCGTTTTGTGTGAAGACGACTTTGGTTCTTGCCGCGAGGAAGGAAAGCACTTTGCTACAACATGATAGTTCCATGGAAATCCAAGTCTCACATTTAAAACATAAGGCATTAAGTGCATGAATGATTCCAGCTTCTTTCATTTGGTTCTTTTAGGGAGACACCCACTGAGAAGCGAGAAAACATTATGCTTTCTGTGTTTCACTGTATCCATAGAAAATAAATCATTGGCAAAATGTATGAAAGTGCTTCTTTATGTTTGAAAATGGATGTCCCAGGGCACTAAATATCATTTCCTAAAAGCCATACTCTTTCTTTCTTTCTTTCTTTCTTTTTAAATATAGTACTAGGGGTTGAACACAGGGCCTCGGTCATGTTAGGCAAATGCTTCACCACTGAGCTACACTCTCACCCTTTTTTACTTTTTATTTTTAGACAAGGTTTCAATAAGTTGCTCAGGCTGCCTCTGGTCTTGAACTCGTATTCCTCCTGCCTCTGACACCCATGGTACTGAGATTTCAGGCATGCATCTCCGTGCCTGCGCTATTATTATTGTTTTTTTTAAAATAGCTGTCCAGTGTGTGTTTATTCAGTAAATAGGTCATCAATATCAAAAGAAGTCAGAAAAGCATCTGTTAGCCGGTTGATTCCTATAAGGACCCTCCTAGTTCTCTTTTGTGCTGGGATTTAGCTCAGTTGGTAGAGTGCCACTCTGCAGTCTCTGAGGTCCCGAGTTCGATTCCCAGCACCACAAAAATGGGAGAAGGACGTGGCAACCCACTCCCGAGGCAATCCCGAATCAGCCATTGAAAACCTTATGAGGGTTGCTATGAGTCGGAGACGACTCGATGGCACCTAACAACAACAACAACAAGTTCTCTTTTATCCCCATTCAGGTCAGGCAGTTGAGAAATACTTGGTAAATTAACATGAGTCTGGAGATACAGGATTATGAGTGTTTTTTTTTCAAACCTGTTTGGTAACCAGCAGGACTTAAGTGTGCAACGTGGTTCTTAGGCTAAAAGTCCATATGTAATAGATTGTAAATATCTGTGCATACATGTGATATTCTAGTCTGATCACTAATGGTGGCAACCTTTCTCATGTGCCCATTTGTTTAAGACAGGCAGTCAGACCTTTGTTCACCTCTCCCCAATGTGTTTACATAAGAAAGACCTTATGACAGATTTTCAAAGATCATTGTCTTAGTACATTTGTAAAATCTTTGAGGAAAATCTGTAGACACTAAATAGCATCTAGAAATGAGAACTTTCCTTTAAAAATTATCCTTATGCCTGACATGGCTTATGAAACTGAAAATACTCAAAAATTAAATTCTGTTTTCTTAAGCCTTAGATTTATTCTTGAGAGTGGTAAGAAATTTTTTTTTATTTATTTATGGTACTACCACTACTAGTACTGCTTCTATTACTATTGTTGCAGTGCAGGGGCTGGAAATCAGGGCCTCGCACATGCTAGGCAACCACTCTGCCACTGAGCTATATCCCCAACCCCTTTTGGTTTTACCTGTATTTTTAATTGTAACTTTGTTGAGAAATCTTTCCATAATTCATTCCACAAATAATTATTGAAGGTAATACTATGTGGCAAGCATTGTTGTATGTACCGTGGACACTAGTGTAAAAAGACAGATTATCTTGTATTTCTAGATTAAATAGTTTATTGGTCTTCCTGAGATAGTGATTGGTCCTCCTTTGGGTATATATAGGTAATGCTTTGCATATGAACCAGTATAATGAGCGCATGCTGGGTTTTCAGCTGCCTATGATTTGTATGTCAAGGACAGACCTGTGCTCTTCAAAATATGTCAGAACTTTTTGCTTAATGACTATTCATAGTGGCCCAGACATTATCCTTTTTTTTTTGTTGTTTTTTTTTTTTTTAGCCAGACATTATTTTGTTGTACTTGGACAAATCTGGAGGGTAACATAGTGTGGGGAGCGTACCTCCCAGTCCTGCCCAGATGTTCGGATGAGAGATGCTGCCACAGGAGATGCTGCCACGCACACAGATACTAAACACAACTCATTTGGGACCCTTGGGTGAGGGGCACAGACTCCTGTGGCCCTCAGGAACGCCAGCTGAGACTGGAGAAAGGAAAAAGCCTCGGGCTCTTTTGCCTTGTGGGGACAAACACAGCCCTTTATTTCCTCTCTTGACCCTGATAAGGGCGGAGAGAAACCCAAAATGTACAGCTTACACGTGTTAGCAGCCTAAGTGCTGCAGCTCTATGCTGGCTGGAGAGGGGGGCAGCCATGGCGCCGCCTCCGGTGCTGGGACCAGAGACTGTCCTCAGCTTCAGCCTCTTGGCTCTGGGTCCAAGAGCTTATAGTCTTGTAGTCAGCTTGCTTGTAGTCTGTCATTCCTTGAGTGTGCTGTCTAGTTGTCCTGGTCTCGGTGGTCACAAGGAGAGAGAGTGTGAGAGAGTTCTATTTTCTTCAGTGGTCTGGGCAAGAGAGTTCTTGCTTCGTCGGTGGTCACATGGGGACAGAGAGAGAGGGAGCTGCTGTAGTGCAGCTCCTTATATACCTCACCCCGAATGGCCTAAGCCAATCAGCTTTGAGTCCAATTGTCCAGTCAGGTTCAGGGGATTTATGAAGGGTTTTGTACAAATGTCCAATCAAGTTACTTTCATTTTCCCTAGATTTCTAACTTATGAACCAGATCTTTTAAAGCCATTTTCCAATTTTGGAGTTTTTGCCAATTTCTTCGCAGTTTCTCCCCATACCCAATTTTGGGGTTTTTGCCAATTTCCTCCCAATTTCTCCCTTCAGCATAGTTAAGATTGTTGTTAGGTGCTGTCAAGTTGGGTCTGACTCATAGTGGCACTCATAATGGCTGATTGTTTCAGGATTGCTTCTGGCATGGATTGCTGTGTCCTCCCATTTTTGCGGTGCTGGGGATCGAACCTGGGTCCTCAGAGAATGTGGAGCAGCACTCTACCAACTGAGCTAAACCCTAGCCCGTTCCATACACGAACAGTTTATTAGTAGATACATGATTCGCAGATATTTGAACACAGGTATATTTGACCTCACAAAGTTCGCTTTTACTAACTGTAGCAGTACCTAGCAGTTAGCACATTTGTACTTCGGTCTGTATGTCTCTGTCCTAGGTTTTGTGAAAACATCAATATGTTGAATCGAACACATTTTGAGTTATATGAGTTGTTATACTACATAATGCAAAATACAAAATCAAGTGTACAATATGAAATAAAGTGAAATGCAAGGCATTTATAGGAATGTTAGCGTAGTTGATAGAGTGCAGCTCTGTGCTCTCTGAGGCCCTGGGTTTGATCCCCAGTACTGCATAAATGGGAGAAGGACCTGGGAACCATCCCCAAAACAATCAGCCAAGGAAAACTCTATGAATAGCAGAGAAGCACTGACACAGTGCTTGACAAAGCACCGTGTTGGGTAGTATTTCATTCTGTTGTACGTTGGGTCGCTCTGAGTCGGACCTGACTCAATGGCACTTAACAACAATGAACAACAGGAATGTAAATATATTTTAATTTTTATGACTATAGTCAGAGTATCTTGCTTAAACAATTTTGGGATTAGAATAGTAGAACAGTTCCAACTTAGTTTCGGGATTTAGCTGATGTAGGCATGGAGCCAAATAGTGACATTGGGTTCTGTCTGCCGTTCTATTCAGTGCTCTGAGAACCGAGGGCTTAGTTTTCTGTCAATCTGATGTATTTCTCACGGTCCTAACTAGGGTCCTTAGTAGACTTCGTGTTCAGTAAATGATGTCTGACAAGCTAAATGACAGCTCAGAGCTCAGGAAGCACATGTTTAAGAATGCTTTCCGTACGTCGGTACTGACTGCCTCCCACCGTACACGTTCGGTCAGTGGTGGTCGTGGCTGGCGGTCCTCACACTTTTTCTTTTTCCTTCTTTTAACAGGCTGCTTCTGTAACCAGATTATCAGCTTGCCGGGTAGAGCACGATGTCTCGATCACGACAGCCACCCCTCGTGACGGGCATCTCCCCCAATGAAGGAATACCTTGGACGAAGGTCACAATCCGAGGGGAGAACCTGGGGACCGGCCCCACCGACCTCCTGGGTAAGGACCGGGGCTCTGGCACACAGGGGCAAGCGGGCATTTGTGCTGGGCTGCTGAGGCAGGATCTGCGATGGTGAAGTGGTGAGGGCGACAGAGAAACAGCACTGCGATCTGTGCAGAACGACTTGAGTACAAATGAACTACTTGGCTCTCTGATTCTTCTGTGGCAATCCTCGTGTTACCAGGTTTGTTCTACTCTGTCTTCCCGCAAGTCCTTCAGGTTTCCCACAGCTGAGGTTCACATCTGTTTCCTCGCCTTTGATCTCTTCTGCTTAGATTACTCAAGATGGAGACTAAACGTTTTATGAAATATCAATGGGTGTCAGGGATAGATGGCATAGAGAGCAAATTTTAAATATAATTTTGTGGTCAGTTACAGTTACTTGCTTGTGAACTCCAAAGGAGGGTTGCGAGGGCCATTCAGAACGAGGAAGGGAGAGACCCCAATACCTGCTGTTGAATATATATATACTCTGACTTCCCACGTAAATTCATTCCAGACGCAGAGTTTCTCTTGATTTATTTGTTAACTGATGAGGGATGCACTGGTAAAGTACGGCAGAGCGTGAGTTGGAACTTACTTCCCCTGCACTGTACCTGCAGGGACACCAGAAACACTTCAGAAAGAAAAAGTGAATTAGAGCTCAGCACTATATTTAATAACTGAGCTTTGGTCTTCCCAGCTAATTCTGCTTGCTAGTGTTATTTAAATGCATTGCATTTCATTTTATATTGCCTTCTCTAGTTTTTGAATCTTTTAGTAAACATCACTTAAAAATCTTTATCTAATTCTGTGTCTTGGTTTTTGGCATACTTCAATCCAGATCTATCTTTCCTTCCTCCCTCCCTCCCTCCCTCCCTTCCTTCCTTTTTCTCTTTTAATTTATTTATTTATTTATTTATTTATTTATTCCTTCCTTTCTTTCTTTCTTTTTGTTTTTTCCATACTTGGGGCTTAAACCCAAGGCCATGCACATACTTTGCAGGCACTCCACCACTGGGATACCCTCCAAGATCGTTTTGTGTTTTTTATTATGAGTCAGGATCGAGCTAAGTTATGCAGGCTGCCTCTGGCCTCGAACTTGTGATTCTCCTGCCTCCTGAGCCACTGGCATTATAGATGTGTGCCACCATGCTCAGCAATCCAGATATTTCTTTACCCAAGTGGAAAAAAATCCCAAGAATGCATGGAAATACACCATGTAGGTGGAGTTTATGTCTAAAGTTTTGACTGGTAGTCACTGAATGCAAAACCTGACAGTGACCAGTCTGTGTAAATTTAATCTTGCTTTAGTTTCGGGCCATGCTATTCTTATTTGACCAAGTGTATATTACTTTCATAAACCTTCCTAGTTCAGCTTTCAACCTGCCACATGTATTGCCAAGAAACCATTTTTTAAAAAAGCAAACCTAACTTACTAAATAATTTAAGTGTTCTAAACTCAGATGATATCTACACTAGCCAAGTAAAACATTATAAAAAGTACTTTACTTGGAATTCTGCAAGTTACTGTTTTTGTAAAAGATGCTATTTTATTTCATGAAGCAGATTTCTTAGCTTTCACCCAGTAAGCAAAAAATGTGCTTACAAAGTGAAGAAATAGGACTTAAGATCTTTTTGTAATTTCATTTCATGACATACAAAATGATCTGTTGGTATCTGTGTTTAAATTATGTGCTCATTATTAATCTTTGGAGTGAAAATGGTGATCGGATGTTAAATGAGAGGAACCTTGTAAGCAGCTATGACCAGATGAACAAACTATTGTTATTGATTTATCAGGAAAGATTTCAGACATTCTTGTTTTGAAAAATAATTTTGAATAGCTGGGCTTGGTGGCGCACGCCTGTAATCCCAGCGGCTTGGGAGGCGGAGCCAGGAGGATCGCAAGTTCGAGACCAGAGGAAGTCTACGTAACTTAGTGAGACCCTGTCTCAAAAAATAAAGAAAAAAAATAAAAGGGCTGGGGGTGCAGCTCAGTGGTCCGGCACTTGCATAGCATGCAGGCGCAAGGCCCTGGGTTCAACCCCGAGTACCGCAAAAAAAAAAAAAATTGAATTATGAATACATTAAGAAAATACCAAAAGAAAACATAGTCCTAAAGGAACTTTTAAATGCTGCTACTGGGAAAACACGATTATGCATATGTAAATGAGGAATAGAGTGGATATTTTAGGGGAACACCTAAATTTCATCATTTCAATCAATGTAGACATAGTTTTTAGAATTCCTTTATGGTTCATACGGTCTTGTTACAAAGTAGTGCTTTAAGTTATAATGAAAGATGGCTTGAATCTCTCCATTTTTAAAACAAAATTTGCCATCAGTTGAGCTGTTCTCAGTAACTGCAAAAAGAAAAATTGCAACTGCCAAGTTTGACTGCTGAGCAATGTACAAAGTTACACAGTGAGAAAAGGAGTGTGAAGGGGCTAGGGCCGCGATGGATACATTCTGGTTTATTTTTTCCACAATTGTATATTACCTTGGCCTCTGCTTTGTGGAAATGGAAAGTGCAAAGGAAATCAAGTCGAAGACAGACCAGGCTGTGAGGTACTGTTTTGGTGTTCTGCCAGGGCATGTCCCTCGTGCACTGTAGTAGCTCAGTGCCTCCCAGTTTGGTGATTTCTAAGTTTGAATTGACTTCCTATCAGAGAAAGGATTGTTCAGGGATTCGTCCCTTGTGACTACATGTCCACAATATGTAAGACACAGAATCGGGGAGGGGGATATATATATATGTATATATATATATATATGCACACACACACACACCACATTTTTCTAACCCATTCTTCTGTTGAAGGACATCTAGGCTGATTCTATACCCTTGCGATTATGAATAGTGCTGCAATAAACGTGGAAGTGCACTCTATTTCTTTTTTAGGTTCTTGCCTCTTGTTTCCTTCCATTAGCAGTGATTAAGAATTTGGTCTGAGCACCAGACTCTTGGACCTGTAAACCTGAGATCTGATCACCACTAGCCATGTAACTTTAACGGTGATGGACATGAGCTGACCTTTGGGGCCTGCTGGTTTACCGGAGAGCTGGAGAGTGGCAGAACAGGGTAGTGACAGTTTTGTGTTAGGAGAGAGGATACTAGGGCAGCATCAACTACCAGCCCTGGTACTGGTATCCAGACATAAGAAACGGGATAGTCATCCAGTGATGCTTGCGAGCACCTCACCAGATTTATCACACTCTAGGCTATGCTTGAAATAAAGAAAGTCCCTATTTCCGTTCACTCTGTAGCGCCATGTATAACTGGACACTTGAGAAAGCATGCACTGATTGCGTTTTTCTCTTGCCTTGCCTCTGTTTGCTCTTCTAGAGGGTGAACTCATGTTCTTGCACGCACTTCACAAGTGCTCCGCCACTGAGCTGCATCCTCAACCCCTTTTTTACTTTTTATCTCAAGACAAGGCCTTGCTAATTTACTCAGGCTGCATCTAGCCTTGAACTTGGGATCCTCCTTCCTCCACCTCCTGATTTGCTGGGATTACAGACCTGCACCACCGCGCCTGGATTCCTCCTTTGTGATTTCTATGCTTTTCCAGTCTTTTTGTCTTTAAAATAGTCTCTTCTTCCCTTTCCTGATTCTTCTGTTTCACCACCTCAGATGGAGGCTACTTCTAATCCGCCATCTAACTCTGAAACCTATTTTTATTTTGAGGCAGGGTCTTGCTATGTTGCGCAGGCTTATAAATTTATTACTATATTTTAAAACTCCATAACTTAAACTCCTAAGAAGAGCAATCATTTCCCTTCCAATATATCTGAGAACACTAACATTCTCATAATCTAAGTAACCTGCACTGCCTGGACATAATTGTGGTCCGTTATTTTCTAATCCTGCTGATATTTGCAGAAAGTTACATATAGTCTAAAAGAAGACTTAAATATTAGAGCCAAAACAAATCAGAAATACTCTGAATTAGAGATAGCAGTACATTTGTAAATATAATTGGGTACATTCAATAATAAAAGTAACTATTGAATAAGGAAGTATTGTTTCTTTTTTCATGTAATAGATACATTTAAGGTTTCAGGGTTGTTCTTTTATACTTTATCTATGCTTTTATTTTCAGGCTTGACAATTTGTGGACATAATTGCCTCTTGACGGCAGAATGGATATCTGCGAGCAAAATAATATGTCGAGTGGGGCAAGCCAAAGATGACAAAGGAGACATTATTGTCACAACCAAGTCAGGTGGCAGAGGAACCTCAACGGTCTCTTTCAAGCTACTCAAACCTGAGAAAATAGGTAAAGCTCTTAATGAGTTTATTCTAAAGAAGAAAATAAACGTTCTTTAAATTTAAAAAATAGTGGATTTGTGTAAAATTTACTTACTCTCCTCTCATTACTGTAGATTCAGCGTGTGTTTATTTTAACAGGAATAAGATACTGGATAGAATTTGCATTACTTTTGATAAAGCAGTTTGCCGGACAGCTAACAGTCATAAAGAACTATCCTTCTAAGTTACTAGGAAAATCTGTTCAGTTAACGTTTTGATTTAGCAGTTTTGGTTCGTTATCTTGAGTGTAACAACATTGCTTTTAAACTGTTAGACGGTTAAAATTCAAGATGAAATAGTCTTGTGATCTGGCCAAATCAGCAGTAGTATTATCTAAATAGTCTTCCTTTTTTCTTCATTTTCTGTATACTTACTTCTAAGCCCAGATGAAATGTAGCTTGGCCTGGATCTGCTTCAAGCATCCGGAGTCTTTTTTTTGTACGCCTTAGCACTTTTTTCCCCACTATTATTAAAACAGCTTTCATGAAATATAATTCACATACCATACAGTTCATGTATTTAAATTATACAATCAATGGCTTTTCGTATACTTACAGAGTTGTTGTTATTATTGGGTGCCATTGAGTCGGGTGTGACTCACAGTGACCCTGGTACAACATAACAAAACACTCCCCTATTCTGTGTCAGGCACACTATCTTATTTATGTTTCAGCCCATAATTGTAGACACTGTGTCAATCCATCTAGTTGAGGGTTTTCTCTATTTTTTGGTTGACCTGCCGCTCTCTCAAACTTGATGTCCTTGTTCAGGGATTTGTCCCTTCTGACTACATGTCCAAAATACGTAAGACATAGTATCAGAAAAAAAAAATGTATATATGTATGTATATATATGTGTGTGTATATATGTACACACACACACACACACACACATATGTAACACCACATTTTTCTAACCCATTCTTCTGTTGAAGGACATCTAGGCTGATTCTATATCCTTGCGATTATGAATAGTGCTGCAATAAATGTGGAAGTGCACTCTATTTCTTTTTTATGTTCTTGCCTCTTGCTTCCTTCCATTAGCAGTGATTAAGAATTTGGTCTGAGCACCAGACTCTTGGACCTGTAAACCTGAGATCTGATCACCACTAGCCATGTAACTTTAAGGCCTAGTTTCTTTGCAAGTAAAAGTGGAATGATAATATTACTTACCTCAGAGGACTGGGTAAGTTAGAATATAAGTGTAAAGTGCTTAGCGTAGTTCCTTACACAGTAAGTTATTTTATTTATTTTATTTTATTTATTTAGGAAGACAGGGTCTTGATATACAGCCCAGGCTGGCCTTGAACTGGCAATCCTCCTGCCTCAGCCTCCCAAGTACGGTAATTCTAGGTATGCACCACCACACCCAGTTAAACTAATAATTTAAAATGATTATTTTCATAGTTACTCTGTGCATGTCCACCTCCTCTACTAAAAAAAATAGTGTGATATTCCTCTTTGTGATCCTGGTATGTCTTGCACAAATATACAAATACATAGATATTTGTGTAATGCAGGAACATCAGGGGTATAATTAAACCCACGCATTTGTGGTGGTGGTGGTGGTGGTGGTGGTGGGTGCCATCTTGTGTCCATTTCATAGAGTTTCAAAGGTTGATTGTTTCGAGATTGTTTTGAGAGTGGGCTGCCACATGTTTCTCCTATTTTTGTGGTGCTGGGGAATTGAACAAGTCCTCAGACACTGCAGAGCAGCATTCTACCAACTGAGCTAATAGGAAAGTAAATAATTTGGCAAACAGGTTTTGTTTTTGATCGTAGAGCATGGAACCTTCCTAAGCATTGCCTTCCACAAATTCCTTTATATTTTCTGTAAAAAAAAAAAAAAAAAAAAAAAAAAAAACTTAATGAATTTAAAGGAAAATTCAAAGTCAAATTTGTATACGTGTACATAGGTAACTTAGAACTGAGGAGAAGAACATTATATATCATGTATTTATAATGGTTTCTAGCAGTTGTAAGTAAGAAGCCTAATGTGAATGTTTTGTGTCTAGATATTTCCTAGCCATTTTCCAAAATTTATGTGAGTTCAGATTTTTTTTGAGGCAGCCTCACTATGTGCCCCGTGCTAGCTTTGGACTTGCCGTGTAACCCAGAATGCTGTTGAACTTCGCCTCAGCCTTCCAAGTGCTGGGATTACAGGTGTATACTTCCACACCCAATGCAGGATGTTCTCTTGGATAAACAGATGTTGTGTGTATGTATTGTATTGTGTGTATGCATGTAGTCACGCCATTGTATCTCACATACTAACTTTCTGAATTTTATTACCAGTTTAAATCAGTAATACTTAGTGATGGATAAATCATCATAGTATTTCTTATCTGCAAAATATTTCTTTTGCAGAACATTTTCTCAGAGGCTTAATCTGCCTTCCTGCTGAATAATATACAGTGAAATTATAAGCCACGAGGTGTTACTTTTGTCTTTTTATAGATTCTCAGTATTTTTAATTAAGCCCCTAGCTATTAACAAATGTCTGAACTGTTGTTGTTGTCATTAGGTGCCGTCGAGTCAGTATCCGACTCATAGCGACCCTCATAGGGTTTTCCATGGCTGACTGCTTCGGGATTGCCTTGGGAGTGGATTGCCAGGTCCTCCTCCTCAGATTCTATAGCTGGCAAGAAATACCCTGTGTCACACTCAGGTCTTATTAAATACAAAAAATACAAAAGCCTGAACTGTAGTACCCTCAAATCTCTTAAAAATGATTAGGCGTTCTGTATAAGATCTTTACAAAATAAAGCAATATGCAAGACGTAAAGGGGCCCATGGAAGTCTGTCTTACGAAGGCTGTGCTCCTGCTTTCTCTAGGCATCTTGGATCAGTCTGCTGTGTGGGTTGATGAAATGAATTACTATGATATGCGAACCGACAGGAATAAAGGAATCCCACCCTTGTCTCTCCGTCCTGCGAATCCCCTTGGCATTGAAATTGAAAAGTAAGTACTCTCTTGCCTTTAGTTTTCTCTATTTTTCAGTCACTAAATGTTTTATATACTTACTAGTGATTCTAATTGCGGAGTTATATATACTCAGTATTGCTTCATAAACACTCATGGAAGGTAAAAATTCTTTCTGTTGATACTTTAGCCAGAACTTTATTTTTACACTTTTCTAAGAATGGGGAAAATTCTCCACCAATCTTTAAACATTGAACCCTCAAGTCTGCACCTGAAGATCATTAGTACTTCAAACAGCAAGCTGTATTTTTACTTCTGGGGTTCACCCTGCGGAGTGGGAGGCAAAGAGTCTTCCTGTCTTTGGAGGGATCAAGTGTTGAAAATCTCCGGGTTCCAAGCACTTCCAGCGAGCCTGCGCCGTCAAGTGGCATCTCTGAAGCACTTTGGCAGCCTGGGGCATTCTAGGATTGTTTCAAGGGTTTCAGTGCCCTGTAAATTAAGAGCCTAAAGATTGAAACAGTGCAGAAAAGAATGGGAATCGCCACATACGTACTTGAGCACACTTTGAGGCATGGATAGTGAACCCTGGAAGGGCCTGCGTCAACACTCTTGATAGTCAGCTCCTTTCCACAGCTGCTGCAGAAGTGTCCAGCTGGAAGGCCCTTCAGACTGTTCATCCCTAACCATAAGCCAGGTTTCTATAGAGGTCAGCAGGGCATGAGGGCGGTGCACACATTCTACAGCAGGATTCATTCTGACGTCCATTGTCATAAAATTCACATCTTTCCTTTTTATTTTGGCTTATGTTGTTGTTGTTAGGTGCTGTCGAGTCGAGTCTGACTCATAGTGACCCTCATAGGGTTTTCAATGGCTGACTGTTTCGGCATTGCCTTGGGAGTGGGTTGCCAAGTCCTTCTCCCATTTTGTGGTACTGGGAATCGAACTCAGGACCTCAGAGACTGGAGAGCAGCGCTCTACCAATTGAGCTAAATCCCAGCCATAGCCCTCCCTTATTTGTTGTCTCTACTGTCTCACATCCTCTGACTTTTGGATTGTCTTTATTATCCCCAAAGGCTTGTGGCTTGAACCATCTCTAGTGGTAGTTTTCTCTTCATATATTTCAATATAATCCTTTTGTAAGGTCAGTAATAGAGGGAGGAATAACGGCACAGCAAGTGCTCAGCTCACTTAAAACTTTCCTGTCTTTCTACTCAGAGGGACAGACTGGTGTGGCCTGCAGTCAACTCTCTTGATTTGAATTTGGCATCCAGCACTTACTAGCAGGCCGATTTGAGCAAGTTATTTGCCTTCTCGTGGTGCCAGTGTCCTTCTGAGCAAGTGGAGGACCCGTGGCTTAGGGTTTTATGTTCGGTGAGGATTCAGTGAGCGAGTGCAGGTAACCACTTAGAACAGCGCATGCCTCGCCGACATTGCTCATCATAACTGAGGCTTTGCTCCCCTTGGATAGGGAGCATTTGTGGTACCGCCACTTAGGGAAAAAATCTTCTTTTTAATGTCTTAAGTTTACAGGGTAATAAATTGCATTCAAATTTTAAAACAGCATTATATATATTTACTGAAGAAATACTTAAATGAGGATTATTATTTCTTTTAAGCTGTTACTTAAGTTCCAGTTATATTTGCTTAGCCATGGGATAACATAAAATATTAAAGAATAATTTTTGAGGAAGATAAAATCATGACTGTCATACAAACATAAGATGAACAGATATTACGGCTTTCACTTCACTCATTAATTCATGGGAGAAGGGATAAGATGTGACAACCGGTTCAGAGGAAAGTCCAAGGAGGGGCAGAAGAGACGTGAGGGAGGCTGGGAGACCCCGAACCTGCTGCCCTGGCAGGGCCATCAGGAGCCTGAGGTGGGGAGCTCTGCAGATGGGATCCCTCCCGGCGTCTCTCCCCCGCCTCTCTGACAGGTGCAGGATGTCAGCCCCAGCGCGAGGCTGATCCCCGTCATACTGGAGAACCCAGGAGGGAGAGGATACCACGGTGTTTGTGCCCCTGTCAGAGTCGCTCCTAAGTTTCTCTGTCAGAGAGAGGATGGAGATGCTGGGAAGCAAGAAAAGGAAAGAGCAAAGCAGGAAGAGTGCAGAAGCCAAGAGGAGAGTGGTTTGGGCCAAAAAATGCTTTCCCAAGTTCAAAAAAAAAAAAAAAAATACTGCTGAGAAAGTGACATTTGTTTCACTGGATTTTTGTACCTCGGATAGAGAACTCCTTTTCTTTTTTCTATTGGTGCTGGAGATCGAACCTATGATCTTGTGCGTGCTGAGTGTGCGCTCTACTCTGAGCTACAACCTCAGCCCAGATAGAGATATCTTGCTTTAGAGAAAAAGAAAAGAAAAGGAAGGGCAGATTGTAAAATACTGGTGAATTTTATTTTCCTGACCTGCTTGGTATTTTTTAAATTTATTTATTTATTTTGGCATTAATAGGGTGGAACCCCTGGCCTCATGCATACTTTGCTAGCACTCCACTACTGAGTGGATACCTTAATCCCATTTTTATTTTTTATCATGAGACAGGTCTCCCTAAGTAACGCAGGCTGTCTCTGGCCTTGAACTCTTGATCCTCTTGCTTCTGCCTCCTGAGTCACTAGGATGACAGGCCTGTACCACCTCGCCTGGATCCGCTTAGTACTTTCTAAATAAAATCTTTTGTCCCTGTAGAAAACGGTGTTACTTTCAGATTAGAATCCTTACCATCTGTCTTTTATTTCTGTTTTTTTAGTTAATGTCATTTGGGGGTTTCTTTTCTCATTAAAAGCCTGGAAAGGCCTCATGTTTTGAAAACATCAGTGAATAAGGAAAAACAGAGTTTGAATATTATTTGCTGGCTGAAGATATTAATTAATTAGGGAGCCTTGAAGAATTATAAGTGCTTGTTATAAAATAATCCACTGTGGTCCTGAGGAATGATCAGATAAAAGTGGGGAGACGGCCTTTGGAAGAAGAATTGGCTCCTGGTAATTGCAGTGCAGATGTTCATAGGGATTCTCCACGGCTGCAGTCCAGTGGACAAAGTGGAACGAGGAAGAGGCCTCTCGTACTATGGTGAGGTCACCTCAACATGAAAAAGCAAGTGAGAGGAACACAGAGTAGTTTCTTTGCTGCCTTTTGGTGTGAGTTAGGGTTTAATAAATATTTTATTGCTGTGCCCAACATGCGTGCTGTCGTCTTTCAGTCCACAAGTTTTAACAACTGGCATTTATTGGCCGCCTCTGACTGTTAAAGCCCTTCATATTTCTAAATTTTTAACTGATGTTTTTGCACGCACGGTGCTGTGATACTCATAAAAATGTTACTAATTGCTTAGAAAAAATGACTTCGCTTTGAATTGAGACTCGCGTCTCCTCGTAAAAGGTCTATGCTTATGATTTATTATTGTCACAGACGAATACGTTCTTGCGTGGCTTCAGTCGTAACGGAGACAAACTATTTAAAAAGAAAAAGAAGGTAAAAACGGGTTCACGTTAAGTGAACGCCCTCGCTGGGTTTTGTTTCTTGGAAGTAACACTGGTTTGCCTGACAAGAGTGTTTATAAGTAATGTTTTGCAGATGGTACATGCATGGGAGTGAGGGCAGGGAGATGGAGCCCCGCCCCTGTGTTTGTGTGGCCTCCAGCTTTTTTGTGTTGGCCGTCACCTGGGCACGGCTGTCGAGAGTGCTCAGTTGATATGCTATTCTGTTTCCCCGCAGCTTTTGTGGACAGTGCACATCTGAGTTCCTTCTCATCAGTTTAGCTTCCCAACAGAAAGGAAGAGTGACCAGTTTTCCCCTTTATTTAGAAAGCTACTCTTTTTTTTTTTTTTTTTTTTTTTGCGGTACTGGGGGTTGAACCCAGGGCCTTGTGCTTGCATGCTTTGCAAGTGCTGCACCACTGAACTGCACCCGCAGCCCTTTTTTTTTTTTTTACTTTTTGAGACAGGGTCTCACTAAGTTACGCAGACTGCCTCTGGTCTTGAATTTGCGATCCTCCTATCTCCACCTCCCAAGCCGCTGGGATTACAGGTATGCGCCACCGTGCCCAGCCAGAAAGCTACTTTTAAAAGAAAGGAAAAGTGATTGCAACATAATTCTTAGTAGGAGTGTAGAAGAGCCTTGAATTCGAGTTTCAGTAGATCTTTAGGGTGTGATAACAGTGCCTAGGGCCAGAAAGTCTATCAGCCTTAAAAAGGGAAAAAGGACAACCAAAACAAACTCAAAATATTTAATAAACCACTGTAAACAGTTCTGCTGAAAAATTTAAAGCTAAAAGAAATGTGTATAACACACACACACACACACACACACACACACACACACACACAGAGCTACGTGGGCCCGCTTTTACACCGTTATCACCTCCTTTCTGTCTTCCTCTGCCACACCGAGGACGCACGCTCCCTTTAGTGTGGAAGCCCCAAGTCCTCTCTGCATGCGGGGTGGCTGGTGAGTCTGCCCAACGAGGTTTGTCAATGCACACACTGCCTGGGTCACCCTGCAGACCATTCCCACACTGGAAAGCGAATGCTGACATGTTAGAGCCTTCCTGCCAGTTTGATGTCTGTCTACTCAATCTACGTGCCTGGGGCTACCCTCGAAATCTGAGTTTACACTGCCATCTAATGGAAAACGTTCTTTAGGGGTGACCAGAGTTGTCAGCAGCTGAAACTGTTTTGATCCCTTGATGAAAACATTTCCCGAGTTGTCATAGTAGAGTGCGTATTATTTCCAGTTCTGACCATGTGCTGGTAGGTTAGCAGTGCAGCCTCTGAATTCCTCAGAATGTGTGCCGTTCTTACTGACTTGTTGAGCCGTCACTTCACTCGAAAGGCTGGAGTCTAACGTCTGGTTATTCTGAACAGCCTTTTAGTTTAATGGTTTGTGCTTCCTTAGCTGTGTTGATGTCGTGCTTTCCCCCTTTCCTATTGCTATGATCGCTGCTTTTGCCTTCACAGAACTCCCCATGGAAGCATCCAGAGGTGGACTACCTCCCCCCAGGCTATGCAGACAGACTCGGAGAGTGAGCAAAGAGCCTGTTCTCTCACCCGCTCCGTGCCCCTGCTGCCCCTGGTCTAAATACCCGGATGAGTCATCTGCACTTCTGCAGACCGTTCCCCACGGAGCTTCCCTGACTCTTGGCGTTGTCACTCATCTCCTGTTTTTTTCCAGATCACCTGTTTCACATTTTTGAGGCATATGCATAAGAGATCGGTATATTTAAGCTTATATTTAGGGATAGAACATTAAACCAAGGTGCCTTCAGCTGCACGTAATAGATAATGCAAATTCATCTGGCATACACAAAGAAGACATTTCTTCTCTTGTAACCCACAAAGTCCAGATGACTGCAAGACTGGTTGAGGCAGTGACTCAGTCAGGTCACTGAGATTTCAGGAACTCAGGTTTGCTGTTCTGCCACCCTTGGTGCAAAAGTGATTTCCTCTGTGACCGTGTAATGGCTTCAGCAATTCCCAGCGCCGAGGCTTGACGCAGTGGTGCCCAGAGGCAGGAAGATGCCATTTCTTCTGGGCTGTCCTTCTTGGAAGCATGGCAGCCTTTCCTGAAAGGCTCCCATTGATGTTTCGTCAGCCATCACTAATCAGACAAGGTCACCCACTGAAGGGCGTGGGAACATGTCACGTGGTTGGCTTGCTATGCTTTGTGGTGTTCTCCCAGCAGAGTGGCCCAGAGGGATCGCTGGCTCAGTGGCCAGCAGTGGCTGCATTTCTGTGCAAGGGTAGACCTAGGCTTAATTGTGACCTGGACAAAATGCCTTGACATCTCTTTGTTTGACTTTTCATCTTGGAAATAATTTTTGACTCACTGTTGTAAATCTGATTTTAGGTTTAGGTCTCAGCACTTTTTTCCCAGTTTAAATAGATATAGTTAAGATGGGTAGAAGTTGTAAAGTCTTCAGTAGGCAATCACTGAAGACATTGGGCAGTCGCGAGAGTTTAGGTATTTGGACCATGCGATGGCGTCTTTCCACTCTGCCTGGCCCATTTGGAGCTGAAGGAGCTGCATATGGGAGGGTCAGCGCCTCGCCTCTCAGCAGAGGTCTCTGGCGGAGGCCGCGGCCTCCTCCCCACTCACGGTCACGGCAGAGCGCTGTTCCAACATCTTCCTTGCCTCTTCCTCCCATGCCGGCCCTATCAATGGCAAAGTGAGGACGTGACCAAGGGATGACGTTGCTGAGCCTGTGGGGCCTCGCCAGGCCCATGGGCCTCTCTTCATGGCTGGATTTCACCGATGGCCAGGTGTAGTCTTGTCCCCTTGGAGGGTGAGGCGGGGGACGAGGCACCTCCATGGTGGGAGATTTCTTATAACTCTTCTCCCACACACCTCACTGGGTGTTAGAAGTTACTTTTTTTTTTTCTTGTGGTGTTGGAGATGGAACCCAGGGCCTGTGTATGCTAGGCAGGCGCTCTATCACTGAGCTACATTCCCAGCCCTAGAAGTTACCTTTTGATGTAACATAGATCAATGTTTATTTGTAATAATAACCACTTGTTGTTGTTGTTAGGTGCCATCGGGTCATGTCCGACTCATAGTGGCCCTCATAGGGTTTTCAGTGGCTGACTGTTTCAGGATTGCCTTGGGAGTGGATTGCCACATCCTTCTCCCATTTTTGCAGTACTGGAAATTGAACCTGGGACCTCAGAGACTGCAGAGAGGTGCTCTACCAACGGAGCTAAATCCCAGGACAAATAACAACTTAGTGTGTTGTATATAAGCCATTACTAAAGTTGTATAATCAGGTTAATTTTAAACATTGAGCTCAGAAGGGGAAGATCTAGATGGACAGCTGCAGGTTTACTTCTCTCCATACCAGCAATTGAAGCACTTTTCTATCGAGGAGGGAGCTCTTTTCTCTGTGTGCCAGGACATCCATTGAATTTTTTCTTAAGTTAGCTGTGTCGAGCCGGGATTACTGGTCAGAACTGTCAGGTTTTGGGGCCTGCAGAGTCTTAGCCATTTCTGCATATCACACAATGGCTGGGTTTTTTTGTTTTTTGTTTTTGTTTGAGGCCAGCCTCAAACTTATGATCCTCCTGCCTCAGCCTCCCAAGTGCTGGGATTGCGGCTGTGCGACACCATGCCCCGCCCAACTGCTATGTTCTTGTGCCTGCATTTTACCCCTTTGTGCTTAATCTGCGGTCACGTGTAATGAATCCCTCTTTGACGTCATTCTTGATGCCAGCACTGTCTGCACCTTTGGTCTGAGTGTGGGCGGGGAGACACCCAGTCAGAACAAAACCCCTCTGGGCCAAGCGCATGGTGGCATTGTGCAGTCTAACTCTCAGAGGCCCGCTGTGCCACTTTTCCTTGGCCATACCCTCGGTGTGCATTCGGAACCGACCCTTGTTAGCGATGCTATCATATTGTGGGATAGTTCATAAACCCTTACTAGCCGGGAAGTTCTGTGGGACTTTTTGGTTCTTTTCGGATGACTTCACTTTCTCAGCCAGTGACACAGCGGGCACCACACAGAAGCAAGGTTGACAGAAGCGTGGCCTGCGTGCCACCATGGACTCCTCACGCCGGTGTTAGGCTGAGTTTAGACAGGTCACACAGCAGTCTAGACGGAGGCACCCGCCCCATTAAGGTGGGGCTGCCGTGAGCCCGGGACCAGCTGGAGGGAGAGCTTCTGGGTGACTCCACTCAGTCATTGTATACCCAGCCGTGGTGTCCAAATAAACGAAATGGGAAACACTTTGACAGGTGGCAGAGTTTTTTTTTTTTTTATCTGAGTGAATAGTTACTTTTATTGATTTTAGCTTTTATTTAAATGACAAAAATATTGCAATTACTATACCCAATAACTTTTTTATTAGAAATTTTTAATGTACATCATAATGTGATTCATTTTGACATGCTTTTCATTGTGACATTTTCATATATGCATTTTGATAAACATTATTCATATAGGTTACCCCTTACCCTCCCCTATGCTTCCCCCCCTCCCACCCTTCCCATCTAAGTTTCCCATCTAAGTCTTCTCTATCTTTTACTTAGTAGTATTTTTCTATATGTCCTTGGGTTCCAGTTCTGGGTTTTCTTACTGAGTAAAGTATCAGAACCAGCATGAAGAATCCTCACCAAAACAAAGTCATAAAGATGAGCCAGTCTCCACCTCCCCTTGAAGGTGCGCAGAGAGGTGACCAGTGCTGTGCCCCTCTGCGGGCTCCGGGCTGCCGAGCTTTTGGCTTGGGCAGCTAGCAAAGGAGGGGGTGACATCGACTGGGTCTCAGCTTCTAAACGAAGGGGAAGCCAGCACCCCTGGAACCTCCCTGCACTGCTTGTCTGTCACCCCTGCTGTAGCAGGGCTGTGCCCGCCCACTGACAGTAAGAATCTAGGTAACGGGAGGAGGAAGGTCTAGGTAACCGGTTTGGAGTGGGACCCTGTCTTGAGTGAAGGGCTGTCCCTGTGCGGCACATGCTAGGCTCTGGAGGGACGTGCGTTTGCAGAGGAAGTCCTTGGGAACTGGTGTTGCTCCTGGTGTCTTGGCCTTTCGTGGAGCATGGCGGAGAGAGGGTAGGAGGGAGCGCCTGGGCCAGATCTCCAAGGGAAGAGCCTTGCTAGGCTGTGGGGGGTGGAACGGGGTGTGTCACCTTCCCCAGCGCCCAGTGACAGTGCTCCCTGATGCTGTGTGACTTCAAGCCCATGTGGAGCAGATAGTCTTTGGAGGGCTCCTTTGACAGTACCTGGCTGCAGAGAGCAGAAGTCCCTAGGGAGCTAGCCTCTGACGTCACAGGGCCCCAGCAGGGCAGTGTGGTCGTGAGAAAGCAGGAGCAGCTCAAGCCTGAGGAATGGCAATCAGAAAAGAAACGCCAGCCCCGTCCCAGCAGCCTTCAGGGAACCCGTAAACAATGCCCACGACTCTCAAGTAGGGTTTAACACCCAGCGGGCAGAGAGCGCAGGCCCCCGGTGACAGTTCCGGTACCAGGCTACGAGGACTTCCTGTTCTCACCTCTCCTTCTGTCCTAGCCCCAGCCCTACAGTTGAAGACAAGTGACTAGCAGAGGAAAGATACAAAGCCTGTCACTTCTCCCAAACCCTCACGCTCCCTGACCCCCCGACAGCCTATTAGCTATTGCTCTTCCTGGGGAGAAGGAAGGAAAGCTATAACCTTTAAGGGGAAGATAGAGCGTTGATCCTGTGCTAGCTGCCTCGTTTCTGGATGGAGCTTGTGTTTATAAGAATGGGACATGAAGACTCTAGACAGGAAGTGAGTAAGCAGGAGTAAGGGGTAAGTAGAGGCATCATTGGGAGTAATTGCCCCACTAAATAAATCTTTAAACACCAGGTGCTGTAGGCTTGGGAGACGGACCTGGCAACCCACTCCCAAAAATAAATCTGCCATTGAAAACCCTATGAATATCAGAGAAGCACTGATAAAATGTTTCACCTGTTGTACATAAGGTTGCTATGAGTCGGATACTGACTCGACAGCACCTAACAACAACAACAACAACAACAACAACAACAAATAAATTTTAAAGATACCAGGCTATTAAAAAAAAATACTGCGATCTGTTTCTATCTTTTGAGTTGGACTTGTCCAGTGTATCAGGGCCAGGGGCACATTTCAGTTAAAAGGGGCAGCAAATCAAAGAAACAAAGTAAAAATAAACATGGTGTGTGCTAGACACCATAATCCATTCGAGGCTGCTGAAGTTTTAGATCTGAGGATTAGAGAGGCAGAAATGAGTCCCAAGAGATAAGCAGGCTCAGCTCACAGGGACCCTTGACTATGGAGCTCAGAGCTTGGACTTGATCTTGTAAACAGGGAGGCGGGGCCAGCCACAAAGACTGCCAGGTCCTGAGCCTGCCAAGGAGGGCTGGCCTTGGTGTGTTTGTTCTCAGACAATTCCAGAGGCTCTACAAGGAGCCTGACCTATAATGGCATTTAATTAGTGTTTAGAAAAGTGCATTAATGAATTGATCCAGAAGTCATCTTAAAAATGCAGGCAAGAAGCCAGGCATTGTGGCATGCAGCCCAGGAGGCTGAGGAAGGAGGATTGTGAGTTCGAGGCCAGAGGCAGCCTGTGTAGCTTAGCAGGAGCCTATTGCAAAATTTTAAAAATGAGCAAAGGGGCTAGAGGTGCAGCTCAGTAGCAGAGCACTTGCCTGAGATGCAGGAGTCCTGGGTGCACTCTCCAGTACTGCCAAAATAAACAAGCAAAAACAACAATAAAAGGTAAGATAAGGGAGCTGCAAATAATGTAGGAGATATGTTGTTGTTGTTGTTGTTGTTGTCAGGTGCCCATCAAGTTGGTTTCCAACTCATAGTGACCCTACATACAACAGGCAAAGCACTACTCTCAGTGCTTCTCTTATGTTCATAGGGTTTTCAATGGCAAATTGGGTTTTTGGGAGCGGGTTGCTGGGTCCTTCTCCCAAGCCTACAATATCTGGTGTTCCCAGGTGGTCTCCCATCCAAGTACTAACCAGGCCCAACCCTGCTTAGCTTCCAAGATCTGAGGGGATCAGATGCCACAGGGCTACGGCTGCAGGCAGTGTAGGAGGTATAGTCAAAAGATATGGTGAATCCTGAAATTTAAAAATTTCAATAAAAGACACATTGCCATTAATCCCCCTCAAAAAAAAAAAAATCCCTCTGGCTTCAAACACATTTATTCCATCGTTTTTGCCATTTTCTGAAGCAGTTCTGGAAGTCCCCTTCTGTGGATATCTTTAGTTGTGCTATCACATCTGCCTCGATGTCCTGAATTGATCCAAAAGGTTTACATTTCATGGTCATGTTGATTGTGGGGAAGAGCCAGAGCCGCAAAGCCGCACAATGCCAGGTCTGGTGAATAAGGTGCATGAGGACACACTGTAACGTTTTATCTGACAGAAATCACTGGACCACAAGCGGTATATTACACAGAGCCTTGTCACGATGGAGGATGAAACTAAAGGCACTTAGGAAAGAGGACTCCCAGAACTGCGTCAGAAAGGGGAGGGCGTGATAGGCTAAGTGTGTGCAAATATTTTGAGGGGAATTAATGGCAACGTGTCTTTTACTGTATTTATTTATTCATTTATTTGTTTATCTAGGTACTTGGAGGTTGAACCCAGGGCTTCACACATATTTTGCAAGTGTTTTACTACTAGGCTGTACCCCCACACCCATTTTTAATTTTTAATTTTGACTCGGGGTTTGCCTAAGTTATGCAGGCTGCCTCTGGCCTCTATCTTGTGATCCTCCCAAGTTGCTGGGATTACAGCTGTGCACTACTGTGCCCAGCCTGTAATAAATTTTTTAAACATATACTGTGTTTTTTTAATGACACCCCATAGCCATTGTTATTACAAGTTTTTTTAAGATTATTCTAGATACGGACATGTGAAGATGAATGCTATATGGTTAAATGTAGTCTTATTACAGCTCTCATGATGCGTTAAGCATTAGGGTGTCTTAAAACAACATGTATCTCTTTAACAAAATGCATTTTAACAAAGAGATTTGATGTTCTTAAATTTCCCTGTATCCAAACTTTGATTTTTATGCTTTGGGGTATGGTTTAATATTTTGGTGGTGGTTGTTAGGTGCCGTTGAGTTGCATCCGACTCATAGTGACCCTCGTAGAGTTTTCTATGGCTGATTGTTTTAGCATTGCCTTGGAGTGGACTGGCACATCCTTCTCTCATAATATTTTGATAGATATCTTTTAAAAATCAAGTCAGCTTTATGTTTTAATCTTCTTCTAAGTCTTATATTCTTCTGTTGATATAATTCCTGTATTTCAACTAATTTCTTTCACGTACAAATTTTACACGATAGGAAATCAGATGCAATATAGGAAATAGATTTCACACAAATATACAACCATATTCCTGATCATTTATTAGGTTAATTGTAGTGGTTTTCATTCAGTAATTACACTAGGCACTCAATGATGTCCGTCACATTTTCTGTAGCAGTAATAGTTGTCATGTATTTTAAATCTGTTTTTCCTTAGGAGCAAATTTTCCCAGAAGGACTTAGAATTGCTGTTTCATGGAATGAGTGCTGATTTTACAAGTGAGAATTTTTCAGCTGCCTGGTATCTCATAGAGAACCACTCCACCACCAGGTTAGTGGATGCGGGCCTGTGAACTAGGGCAGGCTTCACTTGATGCGAATCGTGGTGTTATACAGTGACTTTGAATTTAGGTCTGCCCTTTCCTCCCGTAACACAGTTTTAGGTTTGTGAGTTGTTTGACTTTGGCAACTCTGTGACCATCTCAGGGTATCTATTTCCTTATTTATTGAATGGGATTATTAGATGTCCCTTATTCCCTACTAACATTTTGTTTCTATGTTTTGATATTAATGCAACTCATTAAAATAGAATCTTAGCTGGGGACCTAAACTGATGTGTGTGAATGTGATATATTTCCCGATCGAATCACACAAAAAGGTTTAAGTTCTAGTTAAAAATGGTGAACACACTGCCTTTCCTGACCATAGAGCAAAGGAAGATGACTTGGTTTACTATTATAAAAAGACCTGGCTTAAAATTAACCAAAACTACACAATTGTATATCCAAGTTAAAGCCTTTCTTTTTCTCTGCTAAATACATTTTACACATTCTCTACAAGAGCAGATTTATAACTTCTTCATAAGATTGATTTAAAACAATTGTATTTAATATAAACAGTTGGATAAATGAATAGTTTATTTCTTAAAACTTGTACCGTTATTAATTCAGTCTGTTAAAATGTACTTTAATATACATTGTTTACTTATCAGGGTGAAAATTATTATTAGAAAACATGAAGACAATTTGATGTTTTAATACATAGAATAAAACTTGGCCTGATACATTTTTAAAGCAAATGCCTGAGGTGAATTCCTCCATTGTAGAAGATGTTGTAACTTTAGATTATGGAAATACTTTTTCTATTATAACTCAGACTTGACCTCTGTTTTCTGTGTAGAGCTGTCATAGTACGCAGAATACCACTGGTGCCAAAATACATTATGCCCAGTTTAAGCAGTGTCCCTTATCTGTTAACTTTGTGAGGTTGAGTTATGGTAGCAGTGTGTGGCATGACATTTGCTCAAAAGATGGCGTTGATCTAGTGAATGCTAGCACCACCATGTGGATGACACATTCTTTTTTTTCTTTTCCTCTGGTTCTTAGGGGCTGAACCCAGGACCCTATGCAGTTACTTTCTTACCGAGCTGCCCTCTAGCCACTTTTTTATTTTTTCCCTTGAAATAGGGTCTCGCAAAGTTGTGCAGGCTGCCTCTGGCTTCAGACTTAAGATCCTCCTGTCGCAGCCTCACGAGTTGCTAGGATTACAGGCATGAGTTACCAAGCCTGGCCATATGATGCATTCTTAAAACAGCAAAATGGAAAGATTTCATCTCAAGATGTGTGTACATATTTTTGGTACCTTCTGTATATTCAAAGTTTTATAGCTAGATTTTCATGGCTTAAGTGGAAATAAAACCTCTGAAACACAAAGGCCTACCTTTCTCTCTGTTGAGATAAAGAGAAAAAATATTGTGTTATTCTCAGTTAAATCAATTGTGAGTTAACTCACAGGTTTTATGTAGTTTTACTGTTAAGGACAGAGGATTATGCATTGATGAAATGAGGTTAACTTTACACTCCATGTTCCAAAATACTTAATGTATGGAGGAGTCCTACCATTGAAATGTTGCCCATCGCTGGACATGGTATGTGTTCCTATCAGGTATAAGATACTGAAAACCCTTTATCTGGCAAGTTATAAATATTATATGTAGGTTCTAAAAGTATATGTGTACTTACATCCTAGGAGTCTGACATGTTTGGAATTGCCATTTCAGGGCTAAAAAGCTTCCTTTTTTTCTTTTTTCTTTTTTTTTTATGGCTGTTGTAACTTAAGCATCATAATAAATAAAAGTTGGGAGAAGGACCTGGCAACCCACTCCCAAAAAACAGTCAGCCATTGAAAACCCTATGACTAGCAGAGAAGCACTGACACAATGCCGGGCATGGCACAAGGTGGGGAGTGTTTCATCTGCTGTACACCGGGTCTCTATGAGTCAGACCCAACTCGACGGCATCTAACGACAACAAAACAACAGTAAATAAAAGGTTTAGCTCTCGATGAGAATTTGAGGGCTTTTTGTTTTCATGTAGTTAAATATTGTATTAACTTGTGTGCTTCCTCACAGAGATTTCAGTCTTCCTAGTCTCTTCCACTCAGTGAATTACCTTGTTAGGAGTCTAGACATTCGGTTTCTTCATTTCATTTCAGTTTTGAGCAGCTCAAAATGGCAGTCACCAACCTCAAAAGGCAGGCCAACAAGAAGAGCGAGGGCAGCCTGGCCTACGTGAAAGGTGGCCTCAGCACGTTCTTTGAAGCCCAAGATGCACTCTCAGGTAAGGCGATCCCTAGGGCCATGTGCTGGGGGCTTCCTGTGCGGAAACCCGACACGGTGCTCGCAGCCTGTTTACAGGGTGCGACATTCGCTCTGTATTTATAAGACCAGAGATCTAAAATGTACCATAAATATTTGTTGCAGACTGGGCTGGAATCTCTTTGAAGGCCTGGTACTTTAAATATTTGTCTCGGAGGCTTTGTTGACCCATCTTACATGTGTGAAATGGGAGACTCCTTTACCTCGCCATGATGCCCAATCTCTGGGGCTGATAAGAAATCAAATCCCAATGGGTAATATTCTGCAACTGTTAAAATGCTTTACCACCATCACATCTTACACATGTGCCTGATTCTGTAAATGTGACCCATTGTGTGTGTGGTTTGGAAAGGACCCGTGGTAACACGTCATTGTTTCTAGCCGTTACCCCTCCACCGCCAACACCCATGTGCAAAGCTGCCAACTGTCTGCCATTATCTTTGGATGTGAGGGAAATTTCATTAAGTAGAAATCTCCTAGCTTTAGACACATCAGTGAAAGATGTTGGGTAGGTTCTTTTAAAACTACCTTTAATTAATAAATATTTAATCATTGTGTAGCAGAAAGTAAAATATGTTAATAAAGTTAACCCATGTCTTTCAAAAAGTGAAGTTACCTGTACCTAAGTACCTATCTAGCAAAGTACCTATAACTCATAACTGTATATTAAGAGACTGCCTCTTCTTCAATGCTGAGAGACAATTTTAAGCATTAATTTTATTCCTAAAGTACAGCCATCTTTTATTGTTTTGCAAACCCTTCTTTTTAAATGTGTATCTGATGCAGCCCGTTCCTTGCAGCTAAAGGTTAGGACTTGAAAGGGGTGAAATGTGGCTGGTGTTCTCCTTTGATGGACAGCTGTGCCCTTTGTTTCTCGATGGTGTGTTTTTCTTGATGCTTGTTGCTATATAAATAATTCTTCTTACTGTGTCAGGAGAGACCTGAGCATGAGCGAATAGTTTGGTGTGGTCAGGTAAATATAGTTGTTCAGATGTCCAGTAGCTACACAAATGATTCCCCTACATTATTGTAATTAAGGTGATTTTACTTAGCATAGAAATGTTTGACTTTTTTCTCTGCCCTTTTTAAAAATGTTTATACACAGGCATATTTCTTTCTTTGTGGTTTTGCTTCTATAAATGTCTTCACTCTCTGCAGATTTTGAGAAGTTTTATGTGGAGCATTAAATTCATGTAGTTTCATTTATTATATATTTGTCCCAGAAGTATGTTGGGAACTTAAAATTCAGCCATGATAATGCTGACTAACTCCTGCTAAGTAAGTGACTTTATGGCATGTGGAAAATAATTATAACAGTAAATTTGAAAACTTCAGGTACATACACACATACCTAGATTTTCTGGGTTTTTATATAAAATAAATGTATATTATAGAAAATATCAACCAGATAAATAATTAGCAAGAATTACTTCCATTGTAGAGATAATCACATTTTCTTCTCTTCTTCTTTTCTTAGCTTATATAAGTGTATATTACAAAATTGGGATTCTATTGTGTGTAGTTGTACTAGAAACCTTTTTTGTTCTTAAGATAAAACCTGCTGCTTCTTTGTGTAATGGTTTGTTTTCCAGGGTATTTATTTGTAACTTTTTATAACTTTTTCCAATGATAGTCTTATGTGAAATTGATCTGTAGTTTTAAACATGCATTTTTAGTCAAGGTTTAGTGTTGTATATAGGCAGACGAATCCCATATATGTTGGTGCTTATGCATAGTCCCCTTGGCCTGTGTAGATTCAGGGTTACATGTTCAAAGTTTGAAGACACTGATACATACATTTGCTCAGTTAGGTTTCTCTTGCTTTTCTATTATGAAAACATTCTCAGAACTGCCAGAAGTATACTTAAATTTCACAATTAGGAATATCTTTCCATACTTGCGTTATCAGTGTTTTAGTGGTTGGCTTGTTTGTATTTCCCTGATATGTTTTTAAAGCAAATCTCAAGGATCGTGGTTGTTTCTGTCCTATATGCCTTAGCATGATCCTCCAAATGAGGACATTTACATGCCTAAGCACAATACCATTATAAAAGCTACCAAAATTAGCAATAATTCTTCAGTGTTCTCTCATTTCCAGTTCCCATTCAGATGTCTCCAGTTATTTCTAAACTTTCTTCTTATAGTTAATTTATTCCAGTCAAGAACCAAATAAAGTCCAGGCCTTTCATTTGATTTTAAATCTCTTAAGCATCCTTTAAACTAGGACAGTACCCTCACCATCCCTACCCTCTCTTTCTCTCTTTTTTCTTTTTCATGTCATTGAAGAAACAAGATCCCTTGTCCTATAGGGTGTCCTGCGCTTGGAATTGCACTGATTTCTTCCCCATGGTGTCCTTTAACTCCATTGTTTTGCTTGGACGTTAGATCAGATTCAGTTCCGGCATTTTGGCTAGAGTAGTACTGTGCTCTTCCTATTCTCCCACACTGGAGTCCCTTAGCGTGTGGCTGCCATAATGGACCAGGGGAATCAGGGGGCGTGGACACCAACAACCTTTTTTTTTTTTATACACACACATACACAATTTTAAACTTCTGTTTTCTGTGTTGTACTTGTTTTGATTTTCCCCTGGAATTCTTTCTTTCATCAAAATTTTCACTGTCTTTTTTTTGTTGTTGTTAGCATCACAGTATAATTTTTAAATCACTTAAAATTCATCTTGTAGGCCTTTTCATGTTCTGTTTGGTTTATTTGCACATTTTACTTTCTTATTTTTTACATTGATTCTTTAGTGATAACTTCTTGTATTTTTATAATTTATAATTTTAATTAATTTTCTTCTTAGACCTGATTTGTAGTAGATTTTTTTTTTCTTTTTGAGTAGTAGGAGTTTGAACTTAAGGCTTTGCACATGCTAGGCAAGTGCTCTACCACCGAGCTGCACCCTCAACCTTTTTCTTTTTTTATTGCTTATTTTGAGATAGGGTCTTACTAAGTTGCACAGGCTGCCTCTGGCCTTGAATTTATAATCATCTTGCCTCAGCCTCCCTAGTTGCCGGGATTACAAGCAGGGGCCATGATGCCCAGTTCTAGAATTTTATTTTTAGTTAGTTTCTGAAAATATCATGAGCAGGATGTATTTTTCTTAATACATGTCAATTTTCTGTAACTGAATCCAAGATATGAAGAAAAAAAATTAAAAAAAGGAAGAGGACTGGGGATATACCTCAGTGGGAGAGCATTTGTCCAGGTGCTAGACCCTGGGATCTAACCCCACCACCACACATATGTACAAAGAAAAAAGAAAAGAAAGAACAAGAGACCTACTCTTTTCAGGGTGCACTATTTGTTATGCTGCCAATGCCTGATTAGTTATGTTACTTAAATCTACAGTATTCATAGTAAATATGGTAGACAAATCTCCCTCTTTAATTCTGGTAGTTTTTCTTTGTGTGTAAAACCTGTTTACTTTGTAACTTTTCAGTGGCTTGTGCTTTCAATATTAGTATTATAACATGATGATAATAACTTCAAAGTTAAGGGCAGTGCCCAGGGTCACCTTTAGGCATGGCAATTTGCCAGCAGGACTCAGTGAACTCAGTAGAAGCTGTTGTCCCCACGGTTATGGTTTACCACTGGCAGAAGATCTGGATGCTTGGGGCAGAGCCTAGGAAAATTCTGGTGCAGAGCTTTCAGTCTGTCTCTAGTGGAGTCACGGGCAGCATTTCCTTTCCTACATTTTATATAGTCTCTATTGTATATTCATTGTCATCTTTCTTTTCCGTTTTTTGTTTTGTTTTGTTCTGTTTCTTTCTTTCTTTTTTTTTTTTTTTTAAAGGAACCATTGAAAATCATGACCAGGCTTAGCTCCTAGCCTGTATAGCATGCTATTGTGGCTATTGTGCTATTGTGTATTGGCTATTGTGCCAGCTTTAACTTAACTCATGGGGCTTAACGTGGCTGATTCAGTGGCACCTGGTGGCAGCATGTGAGAACCCATGGGGTGCTGCCAGCTGAGGAAGCTGGCATAATGGCCTTGGTGTTCCACCGTTACTGGGACTTTACCACCCCGGCATGGTCAGTGGCCTTGCAGTCGATCCCAGTCTCCAGCCCCTTGAGAGGTCAAGCTGACACCGAGTGACCGAAGCCCTCACCATAAATCATATCCCAGGTAAACAAAGACGCTTTTATCAGGCAGAACATTCCACGAGAGCGTAGCGATTGTTTCCCAGGAGCCCAGGAGAGAGGCCATTTTGGGGAAGGAGGGCAAGATTAGATTCTTCACTGCACTATAATGTAATGTTAGCATTTTATACCCTGCCTTATGTAAGCATTTGCTTGATCTACTACCTATAATATTATTATTACTTTGTGTGTGTGTGTGTGTGTGTGTGTGTGTGTGTGTGTTGCTGGGGATCAAACCCAGGGCCTTGTGCATGCTAGGCAGGCACTTTACTGCCAGGCTACATCCCAGCCCAGTACATAATATTCTTTGTAAACTTTCAGATGTTTTGTTTTTAGCACGTGTCTGGCGGATTTTTATTTTTTAAATGCCAGTCTGAGAGCCTTTGCCTTTTAATAGAAGAAGGTAAGTTCTTTACATATATCGTAACTGAAATTTTTATCCTTTTGTTCTAGTGTTGCTTTTTGTTCTTCATTTTTTTTCTCTTTACTGTAAGCCATATTGTTTGCATATCTGGGAGAAATGGTTTTAAATTCTATTATAGGTTGTCTTTTGGCTTCTGTTGTATGCATGACAACAATTTAGCACATCTGTATTTCCTGTGCATTTTCCTGATTTTAATTTAATTTGAAGTTATAGGCCTACCTTCTTACTTTGTCTTTTCTTTTCCACTTCTATATTGTTTAGATTTACTTTTATCTTTTGCATTTGATTTTATGGTAGTTTTATAACCAAAAATGGCCAAACTGCGTCTTACATATTTTGGACATACAGTCAGGAGAGAACAATCCCTGGAGAAGAACATCATGTTTGGGAGAGTGGCAGGTCAACGCAAAAGAGGAAAACCCTCCACCAGATGGATTGACACAGTGTCTGCAACAATGGGCTTAAACATAAATAAGATCGTTTGCCTGGCACAGAATCGGCAAGTGTTTCAATCTGCTGTACATAGGGTCGTTATGAGTCGGACTCGACTCGACCGGCACCTAACAACAACAACAACATATGCACATTTAAATTGAATTGTTTTTAATGTTAATTGCCAGTCTGTTTACATTTCATCCTTCCTACCTGGGTCTGTCTTTTGAATTCTCGAGTGTCTGGTGATGCTTCTTGCCTTCATACGTGAACAACCACTGGGCTGCAAAGGAATCATTTCCTGAAGCCATCGATCCCATGACGCTCAGTGCAGTCAGTAGCCTTAATCTTAAGTTTTTAGGCATTTGTTTTTTTCTGGTGTCTACCACAGGTGCTTTAACTAGAACTCGATGAACAGTGTGTGTGGCTCCTTTGTTTCAGTCACCATTTCTCTGAATCCCCTTGGCTCCCACATAAAAACTACCCTGTGTGAACACTTATTTTTAGTAGCAAGCACAGCACTATTGGTTTCTTCTTTTGAGAACCACTCTGGGCCTAAAACTGTCTGAATAAATATTCTTTATGGTACACTAACCCCTTCGGACCCACTCATGGCACCTAACAACAACAACAGCAGCAGCAGAGAGACCAAAGCAGAGTCTATACCATATGCTGCCCACTGCACCTGCTTCCTCTCTCCTATGTTTTTTAGTTGCAGCTACTCCAGGTGGCATGAAGCAGAATCTGTTTTTTCTGGCATATTTTGTTGTTAGTTGTATATTGATGTGTGAAGTAAATCTAGGCAGGTATGGTTTTCTAGGACCCGAGGGTGAGAGCCGTTGCCACCTGTTAGCCTCCTATATAGCAGTTGCAGTTATTATTTATTGTATTACTTCAGTGTAGCTGGGAAAGGAAAGGAATCAGAAATTACTTAGCCGATGTAAACGTAACTTACGTATGATTTAGCCACTCTTTGTCCACTTTCTGTCATTATAATGAAATACCCAAGGAGAGTGACTTACAAGAGAAAAGATTTATTTTGCCTTTTGGTTCTAGAGGTTCCAGTCCGGCTGGGGAAGCGTTGTTTTGGGCTTCTAATAAGGAAGACATCATGTAGGAGTGTGTCACACAGCAAACTGCTTGCCCCAAGACGGGAAAGCACAGAAGAGAGAGAAAAAAGGGGCTGGGTCCAGATATCCCCTTTCAGGACATGGCCCCAGGGACCTGACTTGCTCCCGCTGGGCTCCAGAACACCTCCCAATAGCGCCGCCCTGGCGGTCAAGACTTTAACTCATGGGGCTCTGGGAGACATCCAGTGTTCAAACTGTTGTTGTTGTTGTTGTTGTTGTTGTTGTTGTTGTTTGGTGCCCTTGAGTGGGTGGCTAACTCAGGGACCCTGTGTGCAGCAGGTGAAACACTATTGTCAGTGCTCCTCTGCTATTCATAGGGTTTTCAGTGGATGATTGTTTTTTGGGAGTGGGTTGCCAGGTCCTTCTCCCAAGCCTACAGCACCTGGTGTTCCCAGGCGGTCTCCCATCCAAGGACTAACCAGGCCCGACCCTGTTTAGTTTCCGAGATATGATGGGATCGGATGCCACAGTGGTACAGCTGTAGGCATCCAAACTGTAGCACTGGCAAAAGTTTGGTAGAATAAGTAGAAGCTAAATGTTTGAAAGGTTCTTCGTAAATTTAAATTAGTAAAAACACCTTATTTATCTTTCTCATGTCCTAATTAATAAGTATAACCCTCAGATGCTGGCGCAATAGCCAATACACAATAGCACAATAGCCACAATAGCATGCTATACAGGCTAGGTGCTAAGCCTGGTCATGATTTTCAATGGTTCCTTAAAAAAAAAAAAGAAAGAAACAGAACAAAACAAAACAAAAAACAGAAAAGAAAGATGACAATATATAATAGAGACTATATAAAATATTTACTCTCTGGTTGTTCATAGAAATGGTTTGCCAGTCTCTGATCTCATTTGGATACTCCTATTTCACACAGGCTACCAATAAGATATAGCAGTTAGAGAACATCTATTACCATGCCTGAAACTGGGGCCTTGTAGATATTGTCCACACACACACACATCATTCCTTAGTGCCTCATTTAATCATGGCATTTATATAAATGTATAGACGAGCATTTTGAATTTTTTAATTGAAATGGCATATTTAAAATCCACATTTTAATGAAGTTAAATAAAACGGTTAAATAATTCTAGTGAATTAATGGGCAATCTTTGTATAAGTTTGATTTTCCTTTGACTAGCACTCTTATAATTACCTTTTTTTATTTCCCAGATATAAGTTTGTAGTGTCCAACTGGTTCACATAATTAAGTTTTAATAGATTAGAAACAATACCAAGCCTGTGATCATGTACCAAGTTGCTTATTGAGTTATTCTATTTAAAACTGTTTTCAGAGAAAATAAAAGGTCAAGTGAAGCAGACACTGGGTTATTTGGTTTAATTTTCTGGAAAATAGGATTGTCTTTATCAGATCTCAGTGTCTCTGGGTCCTCATGCTTGGCTGACAGCTTGACAGTGGCTGTGCTGTGGTGGAGATGGGCCAGAGGAAGTTGCTTTGTCAGCAGAAAGGGCTGTAACCCGAGCGGGGGCAGCCAGGTCACCTCATCGTGACCTGCTGATCAGTGATGGGTTATGTCAGCATCAGAAAAGGTGGCCACATGCCTTCCTTTAATGCCATTTTTTTTTTTTTATAATAACATTTGAGGCAGGGCTGGATAGGATGTGATGTCTTACTGCCTCGGACCAACCACATGCAGCGCCTGCACTTTTACAACCACGACTGTCAGAAAATTGCCGCAGCATTTAAAGAGTCGGAGCAGATTGGCTTACATAGAGCATGGAAGGCTTTTTAATTTAGCTTTTTAATACTTTGGCATAGTCTGTCTCCCTTGTTTGAAGATAAGGATGTTCTTTTCCATTTAACTTTACAAGTAGAAGTTAAATTCAAGCTTTGACATGTGGAAGCATTCTTTGACACCATTACCAAATAATCCAAATTTGAAACATTAAATTACTTTCTCTTCACTCCGGAGTGCAGTGGCGGATTTTTCCCCCAAAATATATTTCTTTTTCTTTCTGTGAATTTTTTTTTCAACACAGGAGCTATTTGTTTTAGAATTTTAAACAAAATTTGAGGTAGCTTTGCAAGAAAAAAGCATTAAAAAATCAGGATGAAAAACTAATTAAAAAGAGCAGAGAAATAGAACTAAGCAGATATTGAGAATGTGTTCATAGTGCATTTGAGCACTGAATTTGACTCAGAATTTTTTGACCAAGGAAAATACTTTGAATTGTGTAGGTTTCATAAGAAATAAAATAAACACACATTTGCATAAAAAGACTAGCTTATTTTCTTAGCATAAATCTGCCATCTATGAGTACTGGGTTAAGCAGAATCTATAAGATCCTTTTAAGAAAGAGTTTTAACACAGTATTGGAATGCTGTTGTTGTTAGGTGCCGTCGAGTCGAGTCTGACTCATAGCGACCCTATGTACAGCAGATTGAAACACTTCTCAATTCTGTGCCAGGCACACGATCTTATTTATATTTAAGCCCATTGTTGCAGACACTGTGTCAATCCATCTGAGAGCAGCTAATATTTAAGAATGATGTCCGTTTAACTCTGCTGGCTGTGGGAAAGGCCACGGAGTAAACATCTTGCATTGGGTTTTCACTAGGGCAAATCATGTGAAAGAATAGAAATCCAGGGTAAGGAGCATCTCTGTTGAGGAGAGAAAGCCTTTTATTTGCAAGCAAAGGCAATTGCCAGCTGACAAATAAGTTGCTTGTCCTCCTTTTACAGACGTGAGAGCAGAGGCTTAGACAGTATAGGCTGCTTGTCCGTCCTCTGTGGGCAGCGTGGGGTGAGCATCCTATGTGTAATCAGACTGCCTGGCTGCGCAATTTGAGTTTGGCTTTGTGACCTTGGATAACGTGTTTAATTGAATTTGGTGGAGCCCTGGCTTTCCCATCTGCAGAATGGAAATGGTATTAGAACACACATCACTGGCTTCTTGCGGAATGACACACACATTAGACAGTCACAGTCACAGTTTAATTAAGGTTTGCTGTGCTATTTTTAAATTTTACCATGTCGCAATTTTAATTTCAAATTGTATTTGGCCGTTTTCTTTTGAAAATTTTCTTAATTCGTCACCTAGGTGAGCGTAGTTTCCTTTTTTTTTTTTTTTTAATTGAGACAGGGTCTCTATGTGTAGGGTCCAGGCTGGTCTAGAACTTGCCATATAGACCAGGCTGGCCTTGAACTCCCATCACCCCTCGTCCCTCAGCCTCCTGAGTGCTGGGATTACAGGTATGCGCTGCCATGGCCAGCTTGACTTCTCCTTTTCAGTAGCTATCACCTTTTATGATGCATTATGAGATGATTCTTCAATAATCTATCAGAATCAGAGAGGCATCATCAATAAAGGTAAAAAACTCCCATTAATTTATATATCCAGAGTTGACATGTTGGCAGAGATTGCCAGATACTTCTTTGGAACCCTCAGGAAATGATTTAAAGTGAACAGAACATGAATCGTATCTAAAGTTTGCCATGTTATATCCCAAAGCTGAAATGACACGTTTGGAGGTTGGCAGATTCCAAATCGTGGTGTTGTCTTTTTTCAAATGGTAAAACCAAGGAGTGACAAAGCCTTTCCCCGGGACCAAATGTCAAAGATGCGAGTGAGAAAACCCAGGACACCCGAAGTCTCATTTCCCTCTCTTCCTTTACTTTTTTCTTTCAGCTACTTTCCCCGCGCAGTCTTGAAGATCACGTGAGCGTATGGACGATGCACTGTTTTAATAACGTTCAACTGTGAACAGCGTACAGGGTGTCTGCCGGGGACTCTGCACAGCACTGCATGCTTGGGGTCCCTTGCAGCAGTGAGAATAATGCGACCATTCGTAACAGCTGCTTCAAAATGTCATTGTGATATAATTGTCTTCCCACCCTTAAAACAGCCTGTGTTTTAAGTAGATTTTTTTTTTTTTTTTTAAAGCCATCCATCAAAAACTAGAAGCGGATGGAACGGAAAAAGTGGAAGGATCCATGACGCAGAAACTGGAGAATGTTCTGAACAGTAAGTTTTGTCCTGCTACCCAAAACTATTTATGGACTTTATAACAAGCTTTAATATAGTTTTGGACCCGATTTCACAGGACGAGGCGGTACATCGCCTTTCAGCATTCGTTTCTAAATAATGGCAGCTTAACAAACATAAAGGAGAGTAGAGACACTGAGAGGGAATGCCCTGTTTGCATTTTATTTATGAGAAACCATAATCGAAAAACAAGTTATTATATTTCTTAAGAAATAAAATTCTCATGCCGGGCAAGGTGGCGCACGCCCGTAATCCCAGCGGATCGGGAGGTGGAGGCGGGAGGATCACAAGTGCAAGTTCGAGACTAGAGGAAGTCTGCGTAACTTAGTGAGACCCTGTCTCAAAAAGTTAAAAAAAAAAAAAAAAAAAATGGGCTGGGGGTGCAGCTTAGTGGTCCAGCACTTGCAAAGCATGCAGGCACGAGGCCCTGGTTCAACCCCCAGTACTGCAAAAAATAAATAAATAAATAAAATATAAAATAAAACTCGCTACCCTGACACAGAGCAGTATATAAACATAGCATTGAGGCAGCAGCCGGGGTTCTCGTCAACCAAACTCTGAAAAAGCCGTATTCCAGTGTCACCAGTGTTCATTGCAGACAGAGGCTTAGCTACTGAGACGGCAGGTGTCTCAGCCTCTCACAGCTCTGGGATTACTGACATGTGCCCTGGTGCCCAGCTCCAAAGAAATATTTACTGAAGTCATTTCTACAGTGGTGCAGTCAGGCATTTAAAATAAAGTTTTAGGAGGGTATTTTCCACAGAGGAATGCTATTTGCACTGTGGAAGTTGTCATACCACGCTATCTATGCCCCCCAAATGAGATTATTTCAGTAACTTTTAAAAGATGACTTGGAGGAATAGCTGACATAGATATCATATTGATAGAAGAGATGCTTGTTAAGGTTTGGATAATACGAAGATCCATTTTATGTGTTAGGCTTGGCATCATTTTTTGTTTGTTTGTTTGTTTTTCTTTTAAGGTGTAGTTTGGGAAACCTTACTTGGGAATTGTGGCAGAAAAATTGTAAGGGAAGTTGTTTCATTTATATTCTTTTCGAACCATAAACTTTTTCTAGAAGTGTGTCAGCTTAACTTGCTTTAGAAGTTTGCTCTTTCTGGATAAAGTTAGGCTTGACTGACACAATGGTCATTTTATGAGACCTACAGGACTTTTTAATGTAAAAGATTCCCTTAAGCTGTTTTTACAGTTGTTTTAACAGTCCCCCCCCCCCGCCCCTTTTCCAGAAACATTCTTTATCAACACGACGTGTATGTTTTCTATCTTAGGATAAGGTTTTGCTAATTCAGATCAGCTTGACAAACATCTCTGTCGCATGGGTGTGGAAAGGTCCTGGGCTGAGCTCCCATAGGACAGGAAGCCAGAGGATGTGGTGTCAGCACAGGGGTGTTTTCTGCCCAGAAGGAGGCGTCCTAGTTATCCAGGGACTGGAGTGCTGTAGAGGTCATGAAGAGTGCAGAGAACTAAAATCTAAGTAATTATCGGACTGCTGTTGGGCATTCTCTTCTTTTAAAAAGGAAGGAAGGAACCAGTGAGGATGACTGTAGTTTAGTTTACTTTGTTGTTAGGTTGTTGTTAGGTGCCGTCGAGTCGGTATCCGACTCATAGCGACCCTCTGTACAACAGGGGAAACACTATTGTCAGTGTTTCTCTGCTGTTCATAGGGTTTTCAATGGCAGATTGATTTTTGGGAGGGGGTTGCCAGGTCCTTCTCCCAAGCCTACAGCTTCTGGTGTTCCCAGGCGGTCTCCCATCCAGGTATTAACCAGGCCTGACCCTGCTTAGCTTCCGAGATCTGACGGGATCGGATGCCGCAGGGCTACAGCTTCAGGCCTTAGTTTACTTAGATCATTACTAATGCTTTTATGTATAAGAATATACTTACCAGGCATGGTAGCACACACCTCTGAACCCCATGACTTGAGAAGCTGAGTCGGGAGGATCTTGAGTTTGAGGCCAGAGGCAGGCTATGTAACTTAGCTATATATTGTCTCAAAATTAAAAAAATAAAACATGGCATAGAGGAGCAGTCCAGGGGTAGAATACTTGCAAAGTATGTGTGAGGCCCTGGGTTCAATCTCCAAGTACCGCAACAACAACAACAACAACAACAACACCCCACAAAAAACAAAACAACAAAGTGCCTAAATTAGTAAATAAAATTAATTGAGTTTACTTTTTAAAATGAGAGGTTTTTGTTATTCTTTTGTTTTTTGTTTTGTTTTATTTGAGCAGTCTTTTTCACCTTTAAGCTAAGGTTCTAAAAGATAATGTTGGTCATAAGAAACTTTGCCCATTTGATCCATTTTACCAACGTTGACACGTTTTATTGAAAATTGGTTTTTTTTGGTTCTCATTGATGTATGTCTTTCATGTTTGCCCTTGAACTTAATCATTCCTTGTTTTCAAGCCAGTGATGACTAGTATTTATTTACCTATTCACATATTCATCTCTTACCTATTCCAAAAGTATCTTAGGTACCATCGAGTCGGTATCTGACTCATAGTGATCCTACATACAACAGGCGAAACACTTTGTCAGTGCTTCTCTGGTATTCATAGGGTTTTCAATGGGGGACAGATTTTTGGGAGTGGGTTGCTGGGTACTTCTCCCAAGCCTACAGCACCCGGTGTTCCCAGGCAGTCTCCCATCCAAGTACTAACCAGGGCCGACCCTGCTTAGCTTCTGTGATGTGATGGGATCAGATGCCACAGTGCCACGGCTGCAGGCACCAAAAGTATAGCACAACAGTGTTCGCCAGAACTTCTGCAGCGATGACATGCAGCGATTGAGCACTTCAAGTGTGGCTAGGGAGACTGAGGGATTTTACCCCCACCTGCTGGGGCTGGGCTCCTCGGCCACTTGCGTGTGGGGCACGCTCCCTGCCATTGAGCTACAACTCCAGCTCTGAATTTAAAAAATTTATTTAATTAACCTACCCGCGTTCCCTTCCTGTCACTGTGACGGGGTATCCGAGAACCCTTAAAGGCAGGCAAGGCTTATTCCGCCTCACTGCTCCATGCTGAGTGGGCCCAAAATGACGTGGAACATCGTGGTGGACACCATGGGGCGGACAGAGCTACTCACCTCGTGGCCGGTGGGAAGCAAAAAGAGGACGGAGCAGGGGGCCCAGGAGCCCCTCCAAGGCACACCTAGAGTGACCTCACTTCCTCCCACTAGGCC
>VMDO01008079.1:0-86451 GCA_007922755.1 Pedetes capensis | reverse complement strand
CACACACACACACACACACACAGGCACACACAGGCACGCGTGTGCAACATTAAAGCTTTGCAAATCAGCGTCTCTTGAAACAGACCTCTTCCCCACGACCCTGCTTGGAACAGGTATTCGTCGCCCATCACACCCTCAAACTGATCTCATATTTATTGAAGAAAGCATCAGATGCAGCAGCAAGAGGGTTTTTCAGCACTCAAACAAAAACCAAGCCACTGTTTTGATGAATTTGTCCTGTGCTTCTAAGTACGATGTAGAAAAAGTTAATGAATGAGGCCCAGGTAAGCCTGGGGGGTTCTTTAAATCCGTGCATCAAAAGTCACAGCTCATTCCCAGCAGTTTTAAGAGAGGTTGTTGATAGGCATATTTCAAAGCAAACAACACCGCTGCCCTGACAGCCCAATTATATTACCTTACAGCGCCTACAGGCACATGAATTATACACTAACATATTGAAGCCTACTCCTGAGAAAGGCGGGGTGGAGCCCAGACACTGGTGGTCTGATGGCACACCTGCCCCCTGGTGAGCTCTGGGGAAAGGACACAGCGTCCTAAAGCTCTCCACACCCAAGGAGCAGATGGAAACCCAAGCGGATGAGCTCAGAGTAAGACGGACAGGAGCGCAAATGAACGGGACAACCCTCGCCCGTCATAGTCAGAGATGTAGGGGAGACAGGAGTGGTCCAAGACGACGGGCATTCAGGAAACCTTCCAAGAAACTGGCACAGGTTAAAGAAAAGAGCCCAGAAAAGTGACAAGGATGTGGCCGGTCATGGGGAGGAAGGATGTTGTCAGAACCAGAGTGGGTGTCCACACGGCAAGGAGGCACTCAACTCCGGATGCTCAGCAGAAAGAAACCGCACAAGATGGCGCTCATCCTGTCATAAAACCAGGTGCACGGCCCCAAGGACCCAGAAGACATTTTTGCTCATTTGTAACAATTTAAAACTACCAGTGAAGGGTTACTTGTCTCTCTCTCCTTGGGCTCTTTCTTCCCCAACACACAGCTTGTCTGCTACACACGTCACACTCTGGGAGTGACACCAGGAATCCAATAAAATGCCTCAAGAAGAATTAAAGAACCATGAGACTTCCAAACAACCAAATAATCAAATCAGCTGTTTTGATTTCCCCACATTACTGAATAGGAAAGCACACGTCTGAATCCTGTATGAAAGGAATGCCCCTCACACACCAATTCCCCGTCCCCGTCCGTTACGACATTTCCATGACTGGTAAGCCAATGCTTAGAAAGTGCCATCCTTATTTAGACTAACGTTTTTAGCTGAATTATCTGTATATGAACCATACTCCCCTGAAAACTATTTCAGTAAAGAAAAAGCCAATAAAATTATTAAGATCTTATAAAATTTATCAATATTTAGAGAGATATCTCCCCACATATACTGCAAATTTCTTTGCAACAAAAGATCATTTTCTATTCCTTTGATGACAATAGACAAAAAGTCCAAAAAAATCTTATTTTAGAGACATGGAAATTGAAACTGAGAAAATTATTTGATTCTCCTGTTAAGTGACTTTTCTCTCATTTAGAGAGGAAAAAAAGAAGAGTATCTAAACCACTAAGTACATTTTTAGAGAATGGTTGAAGATTAAAAACAGTGTTAAACAAGATGACGTTTTCATTATAAATCCTAATGGATGTCAGTATATCACAATAAACAAAAGAGGTTAAAACTACACTGGTATTTTCAAACATTTCTCAATTTAGTTCATATAGTAGTCATGGGAAGGAAACTACTTAAAGAGGTAATGTAAAATTTATACAGATACAGTAGTCAGAGTAACAGCCCCTCAAAAATGTCCACATCCTAATGCCAAGGTCCTTTGACTATACCGGGTGCCAAAGAATGTATGCACATTTTAAGTGAGGTTATCTAGGTATTATTTTTCAAACTTGAATTGAATTACAGTAGCCATGTGTACCATGACACTCTCTCAAACGATGGTATGAATCAAATGAATGCTAGCATCTGATGTCTTCCTAAAACAGCAACATGGGAAATTTTCATCCCAAGGTGTGTGTGTGTGTATATGCATATATAAAATATATTTGGTCACCCTCTGTATTACAGCATATAGCAAGGACGAATTAAAGTAATGGAGAATTAAGGGTCTCAATCATCTGAAAGGGAGATTATCCCAGACTATCTGGAAGTAGGGGCTGGGATTTAGCTCAGTGGGTAGAGCTCTGCGCTGCAGTCTCCGAGGTCCCAAGTTCAAGTCCCAGCACTGCAAAAATGGGAGAAGGACCTGGCAATCCACTCCCAAGGCAATCCTGAAACAGTCTGCCATTGAAAACCCTATGAGGGTCGCTATGAGTCGGATACCAACTCGACAGCACCTAACAACAACAACAATCTGGAAGTAGGGCTGGGATTTAGCTCAGTTGGTAGTGCTGCTCTGCAGTCTCTGAGGTCCCAAGTTCTATTCCCAGCATTGCAAAAATGGGAGAAGGACGTGGCAATCCACTCCCGAGGAAATCCCAAAACAATCAGCCATTGAAAACCCTATGAGGGTCGCTGTGAGTCAGACATGACTGGACGGCACCAAATAACAACAACATCTAGGGGGGGTCCGAGGGGACTCCAGGGTCTTACATGAAGAGGGGAGCAGTGGAAGTCAGAGGGAGATTGGGCTATGAAGAAAGATGCAGAGAGGCAACGTCCCTGGCTTTGCAGATGGAGAGAGGGGCCCCAGTCCAAAGGCTAGGGTTGGTCCCTGGAGCTGGAGAAGGCACATAAACAGATGCCTCCCTAGATCCTCTGGAAGGAATACACGACAGCCCACACCCCGATCTTAGCCCAGTAAAGCCCCTGTCCAACTTCCAACTCGTGAAACTGTACAATAATAACTGTGTGCTGTTTTAAGCCACTGAGTGTCTGGGAATTTGTTATAGAAGGACTAGAAAACTAAGATAACAGCTTCCATGGAGTGAAATGTTTACCAATTTGTCAGGTATTCCTTAAGGGACCATCCTGTACAGAGATAGATACAAGTCCATTTGTAAAAAGAGTTAAAACCCTGGCTTTTTAACTCATGGTACTAAGTCTGGCCAAAGTTTGTTCTTGAGTGAGAAATCCGCAAAATATTTCAGCATCACGTGACTGTTGTCTTTGAAGATCCACAGCCATAACACTGCAGGTGGCCCCACTTGAGCTGAATTTCCCTTTATTCTTTACAGGATTTAGCATCACCCGGGGGCCCCCTCCCCTCCCTCTTCTCCCCCACCCTCGTCAGCTGGCCTAGCCAACACTATCGACTCCCCTTCCTCCTCCTCCTTCCTCACTCTGCCCTCTTCCCCTCTCCCGTAGCCTCCAACTAGGACATTCCTCCCGGGACACCCCAGGGGCTCCCCAGAACCCCTTCTCCCTTCACTCACACAGACTTTGTGGGTTTCCCCACGGGGCTCCCCGTGCCCACCACGTGGAGGGGTCACACTTCACACTCGGCGGCCCTCACCTGGAAGCAGCACACGGACTCGCTTCTGGGGAGCGCGTGCTCTGCACATCCCCACCCCTGGCTTGCGTTCCCAGAGGCAGACGGCGGGTGGGGTATTGCAGCATCACACAGGCGTGGGATGAGGGGCTGCGGGGAGAGGGGCACCTGCAGCTGAAGCAGGAAGAACCCAGGCTCTCTGTTACCTGCGCACGCGAGCCTGTGGGGGGGCTGTGTGCGTGTGCGCGTGTGTACTCGTGCGCTGCCTGGTGAGTGCTTCCGCGTGTGCATGGATGTGGGCTGTGTGCGTCCCTGTGTGTGTGCGCGCGTGCGCCTGTGTGGTGTGTGCTCATCGCACGCTCGTTTGTGAGTGCTCGCTCGTGTGTGGCACGTATGCGTGTGCTTACCTCTGTGGTGGGTACGCACGCGTGTGCCTGTGTGGTGTGTGCTCATCGCACGCTCGTTTGTGAGTGTTCGCTTGTGTGTGACATGTATGCGTGTGCTTACCTCTGTGGTGGGTACGCACGTGTGTGCCGCTGTGTGCATGTGCTGCCATGTTCCCATGTTGGGGGGGGTATGATGGAGGGAAAACCAGGAGGGTGTTGGGGACCCAGGATGTGCTGGGGGGAAGCAGCAATGTGAAGAGAGCCCGAGGACAAAGTGGACAAGCAGAGTTGTGCCTCAGTTTCCCCAGCCGCACTGCCCACCAGCTCCAGGCCCAGCCTTCCACGGACACAGTCCAAACGTCCCTGCTGTCCATTGGGATCAAGGCTTCAGGGGGGCAGAGCTTGTGGGAACTATTTCCCCAGCCCTACTTCCTCCCTCTTCCAAGAGGAGAGGCTGCCGGGGCCCTCCATCTCACCGTGGATCTGTTTTTCCTACCAGGCACTGGTTTGCAGAAAGGATTAAGGCGCAGATTAAAAACGGACCCTGCCAAGTGAAGCCGCTTTCCCCTCATGCGATTTGAAAACACTGGTAACTGCCACAGTGACCAACTTGCTGCACATCAGCCGGCTTCAGCTGCAGTCTGCACAGCTGCTTATCGCGGCCAAGAGGGTGAGATAGCGATAGCTTTCTGAAGGCAGGCAGAAGTGTACCCAGGACACTTTGTGGGAATTTAATGCTTCTAAATTTAAAGTCCTATTCTTGTCAAGTATTTTATTTATTTATTGATGCAGCCATACCACTGTGGCATCTGATCCCGTCAGATCTCAGAAGCTAAGCAGGGTCAGACTTGGGTTAGTCCTTGGATGGGAGACCGCCTGGAAAGACCAGGTGCTGTAGGCTTGGGAGACGACATGACAATCTACTCCCCAACAACAATCAGCCATTGAAAAACCCTATGAGTAGCAGAGAAACGTGATAATAGTGTTGTGTCTGTTGTATGTAGGGTTGCTATGAGTTGGACACCGACTTGACAGCACCTAGTAACAACTTTAAAGTCATATTGTTGTCAATTACTTTTATTTATTTACTTATTTTTGGTGTTGGCTATTGCACTCAGGGCCTTGCATCCTCTCACACACTGAGCTACCCTCCCAGCCCCAGATACCTGGTGGAAACATGGATTTCCATTATAAAAAAAATTTTCCACCTGGGCACCATGGCGCACACTTGTAATCACAATGAGTTGGGAGGCTGAAGCAGGAGCCAGCTAGATAAACAGGGCCTCCCTCTTCAGCTCTAGCTAATTTCAGTGTAGAAATGCTGGTCCAGGTCTATCTGGTATTTAACTATTTTCAAGAAAAGGCAAAAGTATGAATCATAAACCTTCAATTCCATAAATGTTGTTGGTGTCAGGTGTCATGAAATTGGATCTGACTCATAGTGATCCTTATAGGGTTTTCAATGGCTGATTGTTTCGGGATTGCCTCGGGAGTGGATTGCCACATCTTTCTCCTATTTTTATGGTGCTGGGGAATCAAACCCAGGTCCCTGGTTATATTTAAATGTTAATTTTTAAAAAATAATATATTACATCTGAAAGCATGCTTGGGAGGAGTCTGTGGAGATCTGGCAAACCTCTCTCCTTACAAAACCTGCTGGATGACTGCCCTACCAGGCCACCTGAGGAGCCCTGCCTGGGGTGTACCATTTCCTGACAGCTTGGAGCTGAGCCTCTCTCCAGGTAACTCCATTCATTTATCTAATCTCCAGAACGGCTGCATAGTTCTTTTATTTTTGTTTTTAAGAAATTCTATAACCCACAGGCAGTAGTTAGCTGGGTGAAACAGTGCTGGTTTCCTGTCTTTGCACATGTAAAATCATTGAACATCGGACTATAACTACTAATTAGAGAAGTAACAAGCTACACAGTGCTTTGCAACTACATCAGACATCGAACAAGTTCACCGCATGTTGATTCTGAAACTTTCTGGACAATTTCAGTTCCAAGGCCTCCCGTGTCTGTGATACCCACATTGTAGCTTTTCTTCTCCTGAGTAGCTCTGTTAGTCCATTTTTCGTCACTGTGACAAAAACCCGAGAAAAACATCTCAAGGGAGGAAGGCGCTATCTGGGCTCATGGTTTCAGACACTTCTGTCCATGATCGGCTGGCCCCGTTTCTGTGTCTCCTGTCTATGGTTAAGGGGAAGGGTGTGGTGGAGCAAAGAGGAAAATGTTTTTGGAACATGAATGAGCCAAAGTCTTTAGGTTTCAATTCTGTACTCTTTGTCTCTCCTACTTAACTGTCTCTAAGTGGAATTCTCAACTACGTGTCTCTCAGCTTGTCATGCTGTGGTGCTGTGATGCTGAAAGCTGTGCCACTGGCATCTCAGATACCAGCAGGGCCACCCATGGTGGACAAGTTTCAGCTGAGCTTCCAGGCTAAGACAGACTGGGGAGAAGGACCCGGCAGCCCACTCCTGAAACACTTAGCCATTGAAGACCCTATGAATAGCAGAGAAGCACTGTTATACAAAGTGGCAGAAAATGAGCCCTTCAGGCTGGAACGTATCCAAGAAATGACTGGGGAAGAAGAGTTACCTCCTCAAAGTTTAGTCAATCTTAATGGCAGGAATGGAATAAAGCCCCTGGGACCTCCTTTTGCTGATGTGGTATGACTCAAAATGAGAAGAAACACAGTGTCTGCAACAATGGGCTCACACATAAAGAGATCATGGCACACTGCTGGGTAGTGCTCATTCTGCTATACTTACGGTTGCTATGAGTTGTATCTGACACTTGACAACAAATAACATAGATACAGATATAGACAGACATGTAGGTATCGCTCTGTCTCTACCATAATCAAAACCTTGATTTCTACCTTAAGACCGTGGAAAAATAGCCAGGCATTGTGGTACACACCTGTAATGCCAGTTACATGGGAGAAGGAGGTGTAAAAATCACAAGGTTTTGGCTAGAGGCAGCCTTCACAACAAGTTAGCAGGACCATGCCTCAAAATAAAAAGGGAGCTGAGGGTACAGTTCAGTGGCAGAGCACTTGCCTGTTGTTGTTGTTGTTGTTGTTGTTGTTGTTGTTGTTGTTGGGTGCCATCAAGTCGGTGTTGAACTCAGTAACCTTCATAGGGTTTTCAATGGCTGATTGTTTCAAGATTGCTTCGGGAGTGGATTAGCATGCACACAGCCCTGGTTTCAACCTCTAGTACAGGGGGAAAAAAAAGGCCATGGATAAAGAACAAATTAAACTATTAAACTCAAAGTAATAGAAATAAAAGAAATAACAGATAAAAAGCAGGAAAAAATTTTAATAAAAAAATAAAAATCAATGAAGGAAAAGATTGTAAGAGTATCAATAAAATTGATAGACCCAGACAAACTGATCAGAAAATTCCTAAACTTTTTTAGATGATTGACACGTGCATTATATTACGGCAATGAGTTCATAAATAAAAAATATATATGTCAGAACTCATCAAGCTTTACACTTTAAATAGGTTCAGTATGTTTTGCATCAAGTATACCACAATAAGGGCTGGGGTTTAGCTCAGATGGTAGAATGCTGCTCTGCACTTTCTGAGGACCCAGATTAGATCCCCACCCAGCACTGCAAAAACGGGAGCAGGATGAGGCTCTCCACTCCTGAAGCAATCCTGAAAACAGTCAGCCATTGAAAAGCCTATGAGGGTTGCGATGAGTCAGACCCAACTCAACAGCATCTAACAACAACAACATACTACAATGAAGCTGTTCAAAAGCAGGGAAAAACGAAATTAGCTCCGTCTGACAAGGGTTGGTTAGGGAATAAAAATTTTATCACTAAGAAAGAAAAACATTAAGTTTACCAATGCTGTTGTTGTTAGGTGCCGTCGAGTAGGTATCCGACTCATAGCAACTCTCATAGGGTTTTCAATGGCTGACTGTTTCGGGATTGCCTTGGAAGTGGATTGCCACGTCCTTCTCCCATTTTTGCAGTGCTGGGAATTGAACTCAGGACCTCAGAGACTGCAGCACAGTGCTCTACCAACTGAGCTAAATCCCACCCCAGTTTACCAATAGCATTACTATATCACTCTTATAATTGTTGTTTTGAAGTCCTGGGGATCAGATCCAGGTCCTCATGCATACAGAGCAAGCACTCCAACACTGAATTACACCCCTAGCCCTACAAGTAGAACATTTTTATATTATTTGTTAAGAACCACTTCAGGAACTAAAAGACATTTGTAGCATATATGCATTGTAGAAAATATTTTTAGCAAACATTCCAGAACTTATCTGCCTATCCAATTATGGTGTTGTCTCAAAACACAGACTGTGAGAATAAAAATTCTTATTCCAGCATATGGCCACTGCTCAACACAATTTTTGGACTGTCTCCTGGATTTGAAATTATCTTCAGTCCCAGTTTATGAGCAACATAAGAAAACTACTTTTATTGTTTTATGATCACACCTGGTAAATGAAATCCTTATTACATTTTGTACTTGAAAGCTAGAATTTCTAAAATGTATTTGAAAGCAGCCCAGTTCTGACACAGTGTAACATACCACCATTTTACAATTTCCTTAGTGACCATTTCTTCCAAGAACATTATCTTGGAACAAAATTGGCTTTGTGTTTCCTCTAATGGAATGTACACACAGACTGAAAATCAGACAGTTTAGAAAAATAAAACTACATGTTTGTAAATGAAAAAAGTAACTAGTACCTGAAGCAAATAAAAGATGGTTGTACGATAAGTTTGAAACTGGTGCTGTCAAAAAATATTCGTATAAGTTACCCTATTTTATCAGTATTCATTCTATCCATCTTTGGGATAGCACACACATTTTTACAATACTTATATCACACTAATAACTATATAGCATTAGATATACTAAAGGAATATACTGGAGTTTAGCTCAGTTGGTAGAGTGCTGCCCTGCACTTTCTGAGGATTCAGGTTCCATCCCTGGCACCACAAAAATAGGAGAAGGATGTGGGAGTCCACTCCCAGAACAATACCCAATCAGCCATTGAAAAGCCTCTGAAGGTCACTGTTGGACACAACTCAGTGGCACCTAACAACAACACAAAAGGAATATTAGAAAGACATTTAAGTTATGAAGCATGAAAACTGAAACACCAAGACTTGTGTTCCCACCATCCGAATTAGGAGTGGAACATTGCCAATTCTCAGTTATTCCCTATTCCATTCTCTGCCTTCCTACCCACCCTCTACCCTCAGCCCAGAAAATAACTACACTAAATTTTATGTTTTGTTTTGTTGAGACAGGATCTCTTTATGTAGCCCACACACTGACCTTGAATTCACAATCTTCCTACCTCAGCCTCCCAAGTGCTGGGATTATAAGTGTACACCACCATGTTGTTGTTGTTGTTAGGTGCCATCGAGTCGGTATCCGACTCATAGCAACCCTCATAGGGTTTTCACTGGCTGACTGTTTCGGGATTGCCTTGGGAGTTGATTGCCAGGCCCTTCTCCCATTTTTGCGGTGCTGGGAATCGAACTCGGGACCTCAGAGACTGCAGCGCCGTCTACTAACTGAGCTAAATCCCAGCCCGTACACCACCATATTCAGTCTAAATTTTTATTTTCCTTCTCATGTCCCAAAACATGTGATGACAAATAAGCAGACAGAGATATGAGGGGGGGGGAGGAGGAGAGGAGAGGGGAGGAGAGGAGAGGAAGGGACAGGGAGAGAAGAAAAAAAAGGAAAGGAAGAAAAAGAAAAAAAAGAAAGAAAGAAAAGAAAAAGAAAAAGAAGGGAAGGTAGGTAGGTATGTTTGGTTTTCCTTGTTTTGTGTCTTATTAAAAAAAGATGTGTTTGATATTGTGTGTAGTCTTCAAGGGCTGACTTTTCCATTCTACATACAATATTCCTAAAATCAATTTTAAATTTAAATTGCATGTGGGCTGGGCATTTGGGAGGCTGATAGATCACTGAGGTCTAAGATTTGAGGTGAGCCTGGGCAACATAGAGAAACTCCATCTTCAAAAACAAAAACAAAAACAAAAACAAACACGTTGCATGTAGCATGTCGTTGTATGTGGTTTTGATTTTTACTACTGTGTAAGATTTCACTGTGGAGACACAACACCTAGTAACTGTTGGAGCTTGGAGGTATGCACACCCAGACATATAAAACAGTTTTCTAAGGTCACTGTATAATGTCACACCTCAATCCACAATACATAAACCTTTCAGTATTCTATGGCCTTGCCACATCCTCCTTCCGATGTAATAATTGTGAGATGGTATTTCATTTTGTCCTTAATTTGGATGTTCATGATTTTGGTGTCTTACTTATTGGCTATTTATATTTTCTTGTATGTGACACACCTATTCTCTGCTGCCAATTTCCAACTTTCCTACAGATATGTGGAATGGTTTTTTCAGTATCCTGTATAGCAGTCCTTTATGAATTATTTATGTTGCCACTACCATTTGCAGTTTTCAGTGTGTGTGCGTGTGTGTGAGTTTAGACACAATGTTGTCTAAGCTGGCCTGGGACTTTAGATCCTCCTCCCTCAGCCTCCTAAGTGCTGAGATTACAGGTGCGTACCACCATGCCTGGTTCACCTCATCCTTTCTAAGGAGTCTAATAATGAACAAAACCTGTACAATAAATATAGGCTAGTAAAACAGTAATAATAAATGAACAAAACCTTTTACAGCACCCAGCCAACCTTTCACTTTAAGGCTAAAGTATTTTTAGTGTAGTTGAACTGATCAAACTTCTAGCTGTTGGGAGTGGATTAATTTTGGTAATTGGTTAATTTTCTAATAAACCCAATGTCATAAACATATTTTTAAATTTTTAAATGCTTTCCTTTAACATTTCCTTTAATAGTTACTGCTGGAATTGGTTTTGTTTGGAGGTGAAGGTCTAAATTCATTGAGTCATTTCATGTGGGTAACCCGTCACACTAGAACCACTAAGTCAGTCAGTCACTGTATTAGGATTCTCCAGAGAAACCAAGCCAGTAGGATATATGGTGATACACAGGAAGATTTGTTGTGAGGGACTGGCTCATGAGATTATGGAAGCTGAGAAATTCCACAATCTGCTACCTACAATTTAGAGGCCCAAGAAAGTCCGTGGTGTTATTTCAACCCAAACGTGAAGGACTGAGAACCAGAACCAACAGTTTACTGTCTCTGAGTCCAAAGGCCATAGAACCAGAAGCGCTGGTGACCAAGGGCAGAAGATGGATATTCAATTCAAGAAGACAGAGCGAGCTCACCTTTCCTCCCACTGTTTATTTTCTCTTGGCTCTCAGTAGACTGGATGACGGCCCCCCACTTTGGTGATTGCAGACCTTCTTTATTGTCTTCTGCTTCAAGTGCTGATCTCCTGCAGAAACATCTCAGACAGTAATGGAAAAGTAACCTTTGACCTGGGCAGCCCTTAGCTCAGTCAAGTCCACACAAAATCAGCCATCATACTTTCTTCCCACTGATCTGTGAATATGACTAAAAATTTCAAGTTTTCATATATTTATGAGCCTATTTTGATGTCTTTCTGTCCCACTGGTCCATTTTCCCAATACCACACTTTCACAATGACCACCTTACCAGGCTTAAGGTAAATCTTTCTTTTCTTCTGCTCTTTTTCTTCTTTCCCACCCCACCCTCTTTCTCTTTCTTCTTCTTTTTCTTTCTTTCTCTTTCTTTTTTTCTCTCCTTCTCTCCCTCCCCTTTCTCCTTCTTCCTCCCTTCTTTGTTTTTGGAAACGGTGTCTTTTCCTTATGTGGCCAAGACTGCCCTGGACCTCACAACCCTCTTGCTTCAGCCTCCCAAGTGCCAGAACTATAGGCATGCGCCACTATGGTAAACTTTTCTCTTCTCGAACATCTTGCTAACTCTGGCCTTTGCTTCCAAATAAATTTAGGAATCAGATTGTCAAATCCTTAAAACACAAAACAAAGAGAAAAAAACACCAAAAACCAAAAACCTGTGGTGATTTGAAAAGGAACTGCACCGAATCTACTTGCAAAATGGAAAGAGCTAACATCTTTACAATGCTCCATTCATGAATATGATGGTCCATCTTGATATTGTCTTCTTATATATCTTTGTTAAAGCTTTTAAATGTTCTCAGGGATGATTTCAGACATCTTTTTATTGTTTAGATTTCCTACCCCCAGCATATTAAATGTTTTGTTGCTGATATGAAATGAGAATTTTTAGTGCAAAATGGGTACCACATGTTATGGCTCTAAAATAAAAGAATAGAAATAAGAGAAATATGCTAAAAAGAATCACTTCCACCCCACTTACTATTTATCACATTTCCCAATGACCTTATGTTGTTGTTGTTGTTAGGTGCTGTTGAGTAGGTATCCAACTCTTAGCGACCCTACGTATAACAGGAAAATTACTATTGTCAGTGTTTTTCTGCTGTTCATAGGGTTTTCAATGGCGGATTGATTTTTGGGAGTGGGCTGCCAGGTCCTTCTCCCATGCCTACAGCACCTGGTGTTCCCAGGTGGTCTCCCATTCAAGTACTAACCAGGCCTGACCCTGCTTAGCTTCTGAGATCTGACAGGATGGGATGCCACAGGGCTATGGCTGCAGGCAATGACTTTATAGTCAACGTTTTATCGTCCAACATGTTTTTTAAAAGTGGCTATCCTTGAAATTCCACTATGTATATTTAATAGCATAAACAAATTCTAAAACTAATCACTATTTCAATGTCCCAAACAATAAATTTAAATCACTAACTCTAATCACATATTTTCATTTAACATAAGTTGACAGTTGGCATTTTTGCCAAATTTGAAACCATGTTTTCCACAACTCTTCTTAAAAGTTATCTCCTTAAGAAGTTCCATTGGAAGCTGGATGTGGTAGTGCTCTTCTGTGATCGCTACACTGGAGAGGCTAAGGCAGAAGGATCACTGAGAGTTCAAGGCCAGCCTGGGCTACATGGTGAGACTGTGTCTTAAAAAAGGACACTCCATTAGGAAAGGTGTATTAGTAAAAACTGTTTATTCCCAACATACCGTTTTACTTCACACTCGTTCCTGAAAGATAGTTTTTTGCTGAGTATCCAATTCTAATAACTTTCTCTTAGCACTCTGAAGCACTTAGTATTATTTTCACTCAGTCTGAAAAACAGTTCCTGTTAATTCCTGGGCTTTACAAGTTACTAAAGAGAGGCTTCCCCAGTTCCCAGTCCAGAACTGTCAAGGGAGGATCCTGATTGGCCAGTTTGGGTTAGGTGTTAAGCTCCCCTCAAGGAATCATCAGACCTGAGTCAGATAACACAGCGTGGCTGCTCCTAGGAACCCAGAACCCACGAGGGTGAAGGAAAGGCACAGGGCAGAGTGAGAGGCGTAGTTCACAAAGTGGTGTTGACAAAATGCCTATCAGTACAGGTAACAAATTTAGTAAAGGCAGATTAAACCTATTGCCTCATGTGACTGTTGGGGGCTGGGATTTAGCTCAGTTGGTAGAACGCCGCTCTGCAGTCTGTAAGGTCCCAAGATCAATTTCCAGCCCTGCAAAAATGGGAGAAGGAAGTGGCAATCCACTCCCAAGGCAATCCCGAAACAGTCAGCCATTGAAAACCCTATGAGGGTCGCTATGAGCCGGACACGACTCCACAGCACCTAACAACATGTGACTGAAATTTCCTAAAACACCACTTTTTATTTTTAAGGGAAAGGCCTTCTCATATAGTTTATCAGGGCTTGAAACATCTTGTGAGCGCACTGAGGAAGGCCCACGCAGCCAAAGCTGCCCCTGGGCAGACTCAGCGTTTTTCACAGGCACACTCTGAAGAGTAGCGCAAAGAACGCTTTCCAACAAGAACTGCCTGCCGGACTCCAACACAGACATCACACCCTCCCTTCTCCAGCACAGCCTGGCAGCCAGCCTCTGCCACCTGGATGACTCCCGTCTCCCTCATCCAACCTTCCTCCTCGCCAGCCCAGCTTCAGGAGGAAGTTGGTGTATATGGAGTAAAACCTACGCCGCCCCAACCCCACCCTAGGCCCCCACCTTCACACTGTGTTCAGGTGCACTGTTACCTCAGTCCCTAACATGTGCCAGGTTTTCTCACCACCGTTGTATGCAGCATCCCCTTGCCTGCTATTGTTCCAGCGGTTTCCCGGAAACATTCACCAACCTCTGGCTTCACTTAGACTTCATCCAAATGTCACCTCCTCAGAGAAGCCTCCTTGACCAAACTGCCTGCCATAACTCCCTCGTGATCCTCAGCCCACGAATCATAAACGGGTCCTCAAAGCACTCCATCATTCTCTTACATACAGTGCTTATGACTCCAAAGACTTGTTTCATCTATTTTCCTTCTGACCAAAAGCTATTTTCCATGTAGCTGATAAAGGAGTTCTACTGAGAATACATAAAGTATTCCTACAACGCAGTAATAAAAAGACAGCTCAAGCTTTTTAAAAAGCTATTTTAATAAAACTAATTTTAACTTTCATCTGAGTTCATTTTCAGCTTCTTCCGACCATAGTATGACTGTATATTATTTGTTGCATATAATGGAAATATTTCCAAGTTTCAAAAAAAATTTTTTTTTTAATTCTTAAGGTATCAGAGGAAAACAAACTCTATGGGTAGGAACAGAGATGTTTTAGTAGCATTCTGACGAAATCACAGTCATCCAAATCTTTTCTTCTTGATTCTTTATACCAATGTAACACAAACTTTTAAATTAACTCGGGGTATAATTATGATGTTTACACCATCACATGCTGAGTAGTAAGGTTAAAAAACAAAAAAGCTAAGCAGTCAGTGGAGAAATTTCTACATTTTGGAGTCTGAACATTTTCTCTAATTCCTATGTAATTTAGGCAGTGCTCCTTACAAGTCTGAAAAAGGAGCCACTAAGAAGCAAGGAAATAACCAGTAGTACTTTAACACCCTTCTACGATTTCTAAGACAGAAGGGCCTGGCAACCCACTCCCCAAAACTGTCAGCCATTGAAAACCCTATGAACAGCAGAAAAGCAGTGACGCTTTTTTTACCTGTTGTACACAGGGTGGCTAAGAGTCGGACACCGACTTAACGGCACCTAACAACCACAAGATTCCTATAACTCCCATAACACTTCATTCACTTGGATTAGAAATATAACAATGTTGTTGTCGTTGGGTGCTATCGAGTTCAGTCCAACTCATAGCGACCCTCACAGGGTTTGTAATGGCTGATTGTTTTCAGGATTGCTTCAGGTGTGGATTGCCACGTCCTTCTCCCGTTTTTTGCAGTGCTGCGGATCAAACCCCGGGCATGCAAAAGAGCACAGCAGCACTCCATCAACTGAGCTAAACCCCAGCCCAATGTACAAGTCATTACTGTCAAATTCGATTTGCATTTTCCACAGAAAATGGTGTCAGCTTTCTATAACTATGTATTATTTTTTAACATTCAAGCAAACTTGCCGTATTAAAAACAGTAAAAGCATTTTATGGTACTCTGAGAAACTTTACCAAAAGTTTGTATCAGGTCTAATTATTCTCTCAGAAGGTGCCGGGGAGGTGACAGGGGACAAAAGAAGCACAACAGTGTATTACTTAATTCTGCATAAGCGATAGATGGGGAATGTAATACACTTGGGTTTTTAAGTCTGAAATAAAAAGTTTCCAAATGGGCTCTATAATTTCCCCAATTTCTAGGCAACTATGATTTTTGTACAACTATTAACAGTGTTTCACAAAGCAAAACTGGAAACAAGCAAAAAAAAAAAAACAAAAAACAAAAAACGACAACTCCCAATAACATAAAGCTTTTGTAACAGTAAGGAACATGGATGTTTTAATGAGTTTCATATTGCAATGAAGACAATGAACACTTAAAAACAATTACATCAATACAATAAAAATAACTGATTCCACAAAACACTTATAAATGCATACTCTTTCATCCGAAGAAACTTGTTTTCACAGATTTCAGTAACAAATGATTTACACAGTCTTCAGATTCCAAAATATGTACAGAACTTTTGACTCTACAGAAATTGATGTGCAGTGGTTGAGAAAAAAAAGTTGCTTTGTCCATCGGCAAACCTTGTAGGAAATTTTGTATCAACACGTACTTTTTAGTAACCACACGTTTTCCTTCCATTATTAAATGAAATTCTGGACACTTCAGCACGCAATGGTGTTCCTATTTGCAAATACTAGTTCAAATGACACGGCATGTGGTTGCTAACGTGGCTTTGCCTGAGCCACATGCACGCAGGCATGCACACGGGCGCACACACGCACTGTCCCCATCATCAGACTCCTGAAAGTAACACCACTAGCGGCCACAGCAGCAGCAGCGGGATGAGATCGTGTTGGAAGACGGCACAGGAGTGAACAGTAACTTACGTCCCGCTCCTGAAAACTCGGCTCGAGCACCGTAGGGTCTTCCGCCCTTGTGGGAAGGAGTGAGGAACCTCGTTTCTATGGGGGAAGGCTGGTCCCTCCACTAAGCAAGAGAAGGTAAGCAGCTTGGCAGTGAAGGTCACTAGTGTGCATAGAACTAAATGGCCATCATCAATATATATGTATTTGTTGAAAAGCTTCAAAAGGTTTCTGCGCCTGCAGAGGTCTGATCCTTAAGTTTGATCCAGCTGTCTGTATATACTTTTCCACATTTCTGACTATCACTGAAAGACATCTAGACTTCCGAATTAAAATACAAGGGATCTAAGAACACGGCTTGTAAAGCTCATCACAAGAAGGCATCGGTGATTGGAACCCCATACGCAGTGACGTGAGAGAGAATATGGCAGTCACCTCTCGCTGTAAGGGAAGAGCAGGCCACGGCGCACACCCTGATACAGTATTCCATTAAGCAAAATACTCTCGGGACAGCAGGAGATGAAACTTGAAATTCAATCAACCACAGTGACCAGCCTTAAATGCAGTTCGCAAAAACACTGTGGTCAGATCTGTGATCAGGAAGTGCTGGATCTTAAAACTACAACAAATTTTTAAGTTTAAAAAACAGAGTCACTCTAGAACATTCACGGTTTGCCTCCTAGTTAGCAATTTCAACTCCACATTACATCATTATTGGTGATTCCTGGATCCCTCCTGCCTGGCCACGTGAGCCATTTCAGAATCCTTCTGAGTGAGAGAGGTGAGGTTCCTAAGATCAGCCCCTCGGGACCTCAGGAGAGGTACCAACCGTGGGGCATTTCTCCCTCGTGATAAGCTCACACTGTAGTACCACACCTTACCAAACTGCTACCTACCACCTGTGTCACCACAAAACAGTAGAGCACAGGGCACGGGGTTGGGGTAGAAGTGGGGCCACCATGACAGCTTCCAATACTACCTTCCTGTGCCTCTCCAAGTGATCAGACTCCAAATGGCCATCTGTGAAGGATTAGAAGTGTAAGGGGCAGTAACTGAGATGTCTCTTTATCAAAACTGTAACTCAGTAAGAAACACGAACTTACAAATATCAGATGAACAGTAACTTTTAAGAAGGCAAGAATAAAAGGCTCCTGTGCGCAGTAATAGGACTGGCACTGAGAGGTATCCCACCTACCGAAGACAGCAACGTCTGGTTACCTATGAGCTACTTGTCACGGTTATCATCTTAATAGCCTAACTGAAGAACCTTTTACCTTCAGGATACATTTGGTATGATTGTCTTTCTTGCCTTCTACACTGAATTCAGTATTCCAGCTACAAACCCAAAGTGCTTTAGCTAGGCAACAGTGAGACTCCAAAGTTTTCCAAATGTTTATTTTTGAGGTAGTACTCATTTATTTGCATTGTTGGCTCTCAAATACCAAGGAAGTGAACCCACTTAGAAATACGCAAACCAAAGATGTAGACAATAAATAAGATTTTGTTTCCAGGTAGCAGGGCCTTCTAATAAAGGTCAAGTCACATTGAATGGATAAGTCATTTGAAACTTCTAAAAACCGTTTATAACCACAGCTATAAACTAAAGTGCTTCAGATTTTGCTCAATATCTAAAAATCAGTGATTAGAATCGTATTTCAGAATTTGCTAGTATGAGACCTCAGAGATTGAAATGATTTTCTATAAAAACAGCAGAAACTTCCTTTCAAAAGAACTCGCTGAATGTTGCAAATCCAGGTTATTTTTACAGAACTGTAACATAAGTTAGAGTTGGAACTGAATTACACAACAGCACATGCTCACACTTCACACAGAAGTAAACATGAAATCCTTGCTCGTTCCTGCCACGCACCAGCCAACGCGACTGCAGCTCTGCACTCTGCCCAGTACAAGGTAGGTATGTATAACTATTCCAGAAAACGCAACACACCATTTGTGCCTTATGATAAGTACACGGGTTCACATTTAATTCACACAATTGTAATGCCCTACTGTTCATCTGTCAAATGTCAACGACTCACAAGCATTTTGTAAGCTATACAGGAGGTGAGCTTCACTTTACTGACCAAAGGATGTCAATATATACACATGAGACGCAAATAAAAAATATGATCACGCATCTTTCTGTACATTTCATGCAAGCGGGGCACAATGTGAAAAGAACATATACAAAGCACCCTTCCCAGGGCCAAACACACCAAAATGGCTAATTAATATGCAGGAAAGCCTGCAAGAATCAAAGGTCCATGGCAAGCCGTGAAACTAAGGAGCAGTGGCATCCTTATTTTTCTTGTAACAATGCAGGAATGTTGATGTTCCAGCCAATAGCTTGCCTATCAAACCCACACGTGAACAGGTTGCACATGGGGTGGTCTTCGCTCCACGCTGAGCAGCACACCATTCTTCTGTGGCCCTATTAATAATCAAACAAACCAGAATTAGCACAGCATTCCTGAAACAAGATTTATTAAGCTTCAGCCAAATTAACAATTATATCACTCAAATGAAATAAAAAGAAAAATCTTAACACACAGGATTAGCCCAAGTGAGCCAAAAATACTGCACATGTCAACAAGCATTCGGTGATGAGCTGCAAAGGCCACCAGGAAATGGGTGCCATCAAAACAGGACAAATGAGTGAAGTGGGACTTGCAACAAAAGCATTTTATGAGTCTTTCTTTAAGGAAATGAATAAAATTAGTCACACACACAAAAAAATAAATGGTCAGTCTAAAATTTTTAAATGATCAAATGGGGCTAGAAAATACTTGAGGATAAATTAAATGAGATTCATTCCAAAGTCTCAAATATTTTAACAAATAATTGGTTCAGGTAAGAGAGGAGCTAGAAAAATACACATGGTGTTTGTCAGGTGCAGTGGGGCATGTCTATAATCTCAGCGGCTCAGGAGGATCACGAGTGCAAGGACACAGCCAGTCGGTGCAACTTACCGAGACCCTGAGTCCAAATAAGCAATAAAAAACGGGCTTGGGGGGGGGGGGAGGTGTGGGCAGCCCTGTGGCAGAGCACTGGCAAGGTATGTGCAAAGCCCTGGGTTCAACCCCCAAGTACTGCAAAACAAACAAACAACAACAACAACAAAAATGCCAGATAAAACAAAGATAAATAAAAATAAATAAATGTATTCTGAAAACATAACCACAATAGAGGATAGGGATGGAGAGTGCTGCCCTAGCATGGGTAATCCTCAGACACACACACATACACACACACACACACACACACACACAGTAATAATAATAATAATAATAATAATAATAATAATAATGATAAATGGCTTTTCAAGTAGATTCTTGAGATCTTCAGGAATTCCAGTTAAATATCAGAATGCTGGGGTGATTACTGCAAAATATTTGACGAAACTTACAATGACATATGAGTGCGTACATATACATACGAAAGCACTGAAGATAATGCCCTATATTAGAATGTCTGTGAGGATTAACTTCAGAAGAATTACCTATATTTTCTAAATTAATATAATAGTTCTAATGTGTTGTTCCTGTCATATAGTAGAGTACAAGAATCTCTGTTAAGTAAAACTTACAGATTCATCAAGTAATTGAACTACTTGAAGAATGGCACAAAATCTTACTCTGCAAAACATTCATTTAAATAATGCTGTCTATGTATTTGGAAAAAGAACTTCAAGAGACCGCAAAACTAAAATAATTATGAAAAAGACCATGTAACAGAAGGTTATGAAAGACAGCTTCCATTACTTCTTCATTAGTAACAACCAAAACAAAAAAGAATAGAAAAGACAGCCATTAGCTGGCAGTGAAACCACGCCTTTAGACAAGAACTACACATGAAGACAAATGCAAGGCCTCCATGGTAGAAACAATAAAATCGTGTACTTGACAACTGAGTAACGGAGAATGACCTGATGACCACGAGCTACACAGAGAGAAAGCTGAAGCCATAGCTCCTGGTTTGACAGGTCAACACCATCACCCCAGTGGAGCTGCAGGTTCCCACTCCTCCACGGGCTCACAGCATCGTCACCCGCCTGGACAAAGAGGATCCACCAACAAGCACAGTGTGAGGCTGCTGCGGTCACAACACGCACTCACATGTTAAAAGCCCTGGGACTGATCCTACTTACTCCATCTGCAAACTTACATTTCACAAACCACTGCACTTCAGAGCCTCTGTGCCCTGGAATTCCTCTAACAGTTCATGCGGCACGCTTTCTTGAAACACACTGTTGGCAAATGTTGCCTACGCTATCCCTAAATTACTAGTCTGTGTTAGTCTATTACTTAAAAGTTCTAATAAGCCAGACATGGCGGCACACGCCTGTAATTCCAACTAGTTGGGAGGCTGAGGAAGATGGATCACGAGTTTGAGGCCCCTTTGTCCAACTTAGCAAGATCCTGTCTCAAAATAAAATAAAAAGGGCTGGGGACGGTAGAGTGCTTGTCTCCCATGCACTGGGCCCTAGGTTCAATTCCCCAGTACAAATTTTTTTCAGTGCTGTGTGAGTTGCATTCAGGGTCTCTCACAAGGCAGGCAAGTGTTCTACCACTGAGCCGCACCCACAGGCCTTTTGCATTTTGAGACAGGGTCTCCCTGGGTTGCACAGGCTGCCTCTGCTCGAACTTCTGATTCTCCTGCCTCAGCTTCCCGAAGTAGTTAGAATATAAACCAGTGATTTCCAACTGTAGTTCTGTAACAATAAAACTACATTTCTTTATTTGAAGAGGTGTTACAAGCTCAAAAATGAGGCTATTATTCACTCATCTTAAAAATAAATCTACTTCATCTCATTTCAGGAAAGAATACATCCAAGCACAACAGAATCCCACAGTCCCAGGACGTCTGAATGCTTACAGATAATTTTAAATGAAATTCTCTGCATGGATTTAAGATGCCAAAGAAGTGCTTAGAACTCCCTCCTTTCCTGAGGGAAAATATTCTCAAAGCAATTAAGTCATACACGTTCTGATAAATCCATCTCAAAATGCAAACTTTACACATGGCACAGCAATCCTAGGACACACAAAGGGTACATCTAAAAGAGAATATTCTACTGTGTTTAAGATGCAGCTAGACAAGGTACCAACTATACTCAGCAGTTATCAAAACATAAAAAATTCCCCTGGACAGGCAATTCATGGCTTGGCTAGAGGCTGCGAAACTTTTTTAGTTACTCTAATCATGAGGGATGTGCATTTGAACAATAAAAAGATCAATAACTTCAAGCAGTGCACTTATGAGTTGTCAAAAGAAGGGTGGCTGAAAAGCCCTTGCCATAAGGACAGCCACTTTGCACAAACTGAGTGTCACATAACGAGGAGGTGGTGGTGCTGGATCTGTAGCACATCCCAGTTCACAATCTACCTACACAACTGCCCTTAGTTTGCAATGTCTGCAGTACACATGCCTTCCTGAGCTGGCCTGTGGCTTGTGAGCTGTGCTCTGAGGCTTTATTCCGTGAACTGTGACAGGTATCAACAACAGCAATGGCCAGAAGAGAAGCCAGGCGGCAGCATCGGGGATGCTGTGTAGGACACCAGTGATGCTCTGCTTGGAGGGGCAGGGGCACACAGACACAGGCAAGTGAGCTGGAGGGACCGAGGAGAAGCGGCAGGAACAGAAGCAGCAGGGTATGATCACACAGAGGCCAGTGACTTTGGGAAAAGACAAAAAGAAAACAAAAGACAAAGAGACTGTGTCTGGAGGCTCAATTAAACACAAAAGCCTCAAGAATGACTGCCTCAGCATTCAAGGGAGCTTTTAGCCACGACAGCCACCTCCGTTTCCTACCAATGGAAAAGACCACTACCCTAAGACTCTGGCCCTAACTTCTCAGACCATGAGAACTGCCCAGGGCAATATCTAAATGCAGGGGACCAAGTGTCTCCTTCAGAGACTCGGCTTCCACGAGGCTGAGCTGGCGTCACAGGTCTCAGTCCTTATCACATACTGCAGACAGCTGTGGTGGAATGGTCCAAATACCGCACACAGGAACACCAACTAATGCCCCTGTACCACATCTGCAGTCACCAAGGAGCAATCCCTGAAGTTACAATACAGTAACATTGAAAACGGACTTTCTTCTTCAGACAGCCTGCCATAAAGAGGAGTTTTTCTGGTTGCAGGTGAAGGCAGGGATCGCATCTCCAAGACCTCCTACCCACACAGGACTCCTCCTGCTCCTGCCTAACTGCAGTAACTATTTGTCATTTCACACATGTCCCTTCAGTCTAAATGCAATGGAAAACACCTGGAGAATGTGTGCACTACGCAATGACATGCATGCATGGAATGTGATAATGTAACCCATTAATTGTATGCTAACTAAAAAAATTGTTGTTAGTTGTTGTTAGGTGCCGTCGAGTTGAGTCCGACTCATACTCAACTAAAAAAATTACTAATCTTAAAAAAAGAAAGAAAACCCCTATGACTTCTTTCCAACATGGCAGCCACTAACAAGGGCTGGCTAGCTCGTCAAGCACAGCTAGTCAAATTGAGAAACACACATTTGATCTTATTTCATTTTAAATTTAAAAACTGATACACATGCACAATGATTTGGGTATAGTGACTACTTTTTCAACTTCAAATTTTGTGAACACTAAAATCAGAACAAGTATTCCCAATGAAAATTTAGCACCCAAATACTTAGTAAGAAAACAAGAATATAAAATATCTGATATTTGCCAGGAGTGGTGGCACATGCCTGTAATCCTAGTGGCTCGGGAGGCAGAGGCAGGAGGATCACAAGTTCAAGACCAGAGGCAGTCGGCATAACTTAGCGAGACCCTGTCTCAAAAAAGTAAAAAATGGGCTGGGGGCGCAGCTCAGCGGTCCAGCACTTGCAAAGCATGCAGGCGCGAGGCCCGGGGTCCAACCCTCAGTACCACAAAAAAAAAAAAAAAAAGAAAAAAGAAAAAAATATCTGATATTTTTCTACTGACTAAATGCTAAAATTATATTACTTGGGGCATATCTGGTTAAGTAAACTGTATGTTATAATTAACTGCACTCATTTCTCTCCTTTTTTAATGTGGTTATTAGAAAAGTAAATGTTTCATGTTAACGTGGCCCACATTGTGTTTCTCCTGGACGGCAACAATTTGTGAGGTGACAGCCCCGACCCTCCTCTAGCTCGCTGTGACCACGCACTGAGTGTTACCTGTCGACTGCTCCGGGGAAGCCGCGCCAGCCGCACTCCTGACATATCAAACAATCGCACTTGTCGGTTGTCGTGGGGGAGGGCTATGATTTTTTGGCCAACACACACATTGATCCTACAAAGAAGAGATAAAAATGGGCTGTATGGAAAATAAAGGCAGTATGAATCTCTGAATTTACAGATAATGATGCAGTAGGATATTCCTTCCACATTATTCACATTTCAAGGCAAACTAGATTAGCAAACCACAGGTACCGTCCACCAGTGGCATCACAACAGAGACGAAGATACTTACACAAAACTACTAGATCACACACAGACCTGACACACACAGCAAAACACAGTGTAGACATATACTACCAAAACTTGTTTAGTAAGTAAACATAAGCCCTACACAGGGGGCGTCCAGCCTTTTGGCTTCCTTGGGCCACACAGAGTCAAGAGGACTTGTCTTGGGCCACACATAAATTACCACATATCTTGAATCTAATTCATACACTTTAAACAGCTGCAGAGGACTAAAATATCAGATGTGGATTAGAATGGCATGCAGAGTGCCGGGCGCACACCTGTAATCCCAGCAACTCGGGAGGCAGAGACAGGAGGATCGCAAGTTCCAGACCAGAGGCAGTCTGCATAATTTAGCGAGACCCTGTCTCAAAAAGCTAAAAAATGGGCTAGGGGTGCAGCTCAGTGGTCCAGCACTTGCAAAGCATGCAAGCACGTGGCCCTGGGTTCAACCCCCCACACACAAAAAAAGATTAGCATGCAGATTGGATCCACCATCAAGAGCTGGTTCAGGTAGAAATTATAGAACTGCTGTAACATGTTATAACAACAATACAATGTAATAGTGCAAATTAGATTCAGGTGCAGATGAAGTTCAGAAATATATAGCATATGATTGTGTGTGTGTGTGTGTGTGTGTGTGTGTGTGTATGAATTCCTTATATATATATATTTGTATTATAAAGTTTAGAGAAATGAGAATATAAAACTAGTAGAAAATCTGACCTGATTTTTGTAAAACTGTCAATGTTTAGCTGGATGGAAGTGGTGGCCATTCTTAGTGAGTTCTCAGGTAAATTTTGTGATGGTAAATTCACAGCATCCACAACTGGGTTGAATTAGATTTTCAAAATTATTACTGGCAATTTTCTGTGTTTTATTTGCTAAGTTGCCAAAAACTCATGTAATCTCTGATGTACCCTTAAGCACCTTCAAACAGCTTCGAATCGCTTTGAATTCAACCTGATTATATTCGACTGACCGGGCAGCAGGCAATGGAACTAGCCTGGCTCATGTTATAGGCTCTGACATACTTATACTTATTTGAAGATTAGAATTAGACAGTGTGGCGGCATTCTAAAGAAGCATTTACATGTTATACAAACATGCGCACTATCACGATGGAATTCCAAAACTGGAACTACAAAAGGAGTCATGAAGAAAAAAACGCTAAGAAACAAATGATGTTACAAGATTTTGTGGGGCGGCATTACGAGCTGCCTCGGCAGCCTGCTGGCCACAGGCTGGAGATGTCTACTCTGTAACATCTGCCCATCAATGGCTCATTCATATTCTTATAAATCTTACTACACCAATTTGACTTTATGCCAAATAACTTTAAGTACTTACAGATAGTGGATCAATAGAATACATTTTCCTAGGAGGCAAAATCGTCTTTCCTAAGGCTTTATCAGTTAAACTGTAAGCAGACATAAACGAAGCTTTAACTTACGGTCACCCCTTACCTGTTAATGGCAGAGTCTGTACGAATGGTTGCAATTGGAGATCGCATATTTTTTAAATCCCAGACTTTGACTGTGCGGTCATCACTGCCTGAAACTACGTTGTCTCCCACAGTGAACACAGCAGAGGTCACAGTGCTACGGGTAAAGGGCATGGGTCAGGGGCATCAACAGTAAGCAAGCAGGTGCAACCTCCCACACTGCAGGCTGAACACACTGTCTACTTCCACAGTCAGCAAGTGGGTCGGACAGCAGGTTACAGGATGTACAAGCTTACGGCCACCTTCTATTCTAAAACCTGCTCCAACCTCTTAAACTCTCCCCGTAAGCATATTAAATAAGGACATCTGAGTTCCTTCCCAGCAGAGTAGAAAAAATACAGCCCATTGCTGCTTTGTTCTATCAATTCCAGGCAATGGAACAAAGAGAAATTACCAGAAAAATACAGATTATATAGAACCTGCCAAAATCCCTATATACTGGTATTTAGGTGTAACGGCAGTGAATTAAAAAAAAAAAAAACCATTCTAACTGCAACTCTCAATTTAGTCAAAACACAGGAGTTAGAAACACTCTGACAACTAAACAATTCAAATATGGCAAAAGATTTCAACAGACATTTTTCCAAAGACGACAAAAGATTTCATTTATTTTGTGTTATTTAAGCTATTTCATAAACTTTGCTCTTGAAATATAGGGAAGAAATTGTGTCTGACATGATGTTAACTATGTATGTTCTAAGTAATGATGAAATTGGATTAAAAATATAAACGAGGAGTAATGTCATCACTTATACTGCATCTGTGTAGAAACCCAATCAAAATCCTCTAAGAAAACCATGTCTCTCTGCCAAGTGAGGCTGCTCCAGGTAGTGGAATGTAGTAGCTCATGGCTACTGTATTAACCAGTGATATAACCCCTCCTCTCAAAGGAAAGTCACCAGCCACTTGTTAGGAGACAAGCCTGAAATTATAAAGTAGCATTTAAAGAAGGCAAGCCTAGATTCACACATCCCTCTGCTCACTGGCAAAGGGCAATAAGAAAATGTAATAAAACCAAATTTTTCCAGCAAAGTGAGGACTGAGATACGTTACTTATTATACATATATCCTCTAAAACACCATCCATGCCATGGACGGATACCTAAAGGGCATGTTCTTGTTTTTAGTATATATAAGTGGGTTCCCAGTTTTACCGTTCATCTCTTTAACAGGACTTTACAGGACTTGCTTCCTGCCTAACACAGTGCCAGGTGTTCATTTCAGTCAGGGTGTTAATAACGAATCTCCCCAGGTCTGGTCCACCAAGCAAGACACTGCCTGATTTCAAGCTAGAATCAGCAGAGGCAAAGATGCCACAGCAGACACTTCTCAAGAGAGACGTGAGCCTCACCTCTTCAACTCTCTTCCGTGACTACGAAACCTGGGGTCATGCTCTCGGTACAAAGGCTTAAAACACACCTGAGCACTCACTGAAGGTACTGAAATTGCCCTACAAGCTGACAAGCATTAAATCTCCACCCATCAATGAAATAAGGCGTCCTATAACTCTCACAAGTCACAGATTTGCCTGGACAAAAGCTTGGTTTCTACACCCTGAATCTATATCAACTGCAAGGAACTCAGAACAACGGTTCCTCGGCATTTGACCACTACCTGGAAGCCTGGTCCTATGCTGATCAATTTGAGGGTCAAGAACTTTTTTCCCATTAAGGAATAATGTAAACATGGTTCTGCCGCCACACTGAATGGCCAACTCAGATACATGTATGCCGCACACATATTAGCAGTAAGTTCTTTTTTTAAATTAATTTAATTAAATTTAATTTCCTCTTCTCTCCACTTTTACACTAAAAAAGTTTCTCAGATGCCATGATAACCGTGTGGTGTATGTATGTATATACTCATAAGAAAACGCACAAGATCGTGAACACCGCACCAGAACAGATCTTTATTGCTTGACACCAATGCACCAAGTGACACTTTCCTGAACTGTTTCTCCTGGAAGTATCACAGATCAAAGTGACGTCTCATACAGGTCTCAGTGTTGTTGAATGCCAAGACAGTGGTAGAGCACAGTACCCGAGTTCTCTCAAACATACTGGTGGAGGACCAAAATATTCAAGCACAGAGAAGTCTGAGTGCTGAGGTACCACCGAAGTTCCAATGTAAACGCCAGTTGTTCCTGTGACTGAAGCTGTCCTGTGAGATGTGACTTCATGTTCTATTCAGACCCCTGATGACATGAACACTAACTATATAGCCACTATGCCTAATTCTGAAAACTCTCTTCATTTAAAGAAGCACCAGTGACGTTCTATTAGTCTAAGCTCCACCTCATTAATATAAGGTTTTTAAAAATACAAGATCACAGCAGCTACTAAAACTCAAAGAGTTTCAACAAGGCCTGACAACAAACTACGACATCACACCAAGGCCCCAGGCACACAATGAGGATTCTGATCGCAATGGTATTTTCACAGTCTGCCTTCTGAAAGACAGTCTCTGCCACAGGACACGCATCTGCAGCATGAATTTGCTCATGCTAATTCCCCAGTTGCAACTGACACTCGGGCGGGGGGGGCCTTCCCTGGTGAGGGCATCCTGGGCACCGTGGAGTACAGTGGCCTCTCTGCCTCTGCTCATCCAACACCATCGCATGCCCCCTCCCCATATACGACAACTAATATATCTCCCAGAAGGCAAAACCAGCCCACATGGAAACCACCACACTATACCTAGAGGGGCATACTAGATATAATCCTGTGCACAGCAATATACAATAAAGAGAGAAATAGTGTAAATCTGTACAATCAACCCAAAGACCCATCTGAATTCTTTACTTAAGAACTGAGAACAATGTAAGCGCCTGACTTTAAGTTATGTGTTATTATTCATTAAGCGCAAAGGTTACAAGAAGGCTTAAGGACCTTCAACTACTACTAGATCCGTGAAGTGCAGAAGGCTAAGGTGCCCACTGACTTCTCTTCGGACTGTAGTCTTCAGGAGGCTCTGACCAAGTTAAATTTCAGCTAACATTCTGCTAAATTAATGGGGGGAAAAGCCACAACAAAAGACCATCTAACCCTGTGTTCATGAAATGCTAGAAGACATTAGGTTTTTAATAAATCACAGTCTTGACAGGTATTGTAGGACATCAAAAGAAAAAAAACCTGGCAAGGAGGCAGGAGATATAAAGGCACCCCTGGACCACGGATCCCACAGGGAGGCTGGTGAGCTACAAGCACTCACTGGAAAAGCTTCAGACTCTGCCAAACTCCTGCAAAACTCATTTATCTTGTCGTGGAGAGCAGCCGAGCATGTACCTCCAGCTGACAGCATGGTACCTTCTCACCACACACCACTGCCCGATCTGGAACATTCTGCTCCCTCCGTGGGTCTCAATCAACGGAAATACTGTAATGCTAGCACTCCTCATTAGGACTAACAGCTGTCTTCCCAGTCACACAGAGGCACAAAACTGTTTTGCATAACAATCTGCCCAAATTTCATGGCTAAGAAAAAAAAAACACGTGATGTGGAAAATGCTGGACCATGAAATGCTAATGCAGTATGCTTTTCTGGCACTATGTCAAAAATTGACTACAGAGCTTCCATTTCTTGGTTTTAAAATGCAGATTCCTACAAAATAATGTTTTTCTATCTGAAGAGCAGATGAGTTTGCTTCCAGAGAACAAGCGTTCCCTAAGTAGACACACAAGCTTGGGGCATCTGTTGTTTTACAACAGAGGTGTATGTGTTCAAGGTACACAGAATCATCTTTTAAAAGAACATCTATGAAGGCAGGAGTGAGACATTATTACTTTGGCGAGTGAACTGTTCACGTTTCCAGCATTAATAGAAAGTGTATTTATGACACCTAGATCAACCAATAGAACTGACTTTCAAAGGGAACCCTTAAGTTAGTAACCGAAGCGCACTCTTAACCAACCAACCCAGAACGCAGGAGTGCATAGGCAGAGAACACCACACAATGCAAGGCAACATGGTGCAAGTGCATTGTGTCCAAAGTAATCACACTGCCAGCTTCCTTCCTGCTATTGTTTTCCAAACTATTTATATAAAACTCAACCTTTCCCCGCGGCCCCAGTACTTTTACTGCTATTCTCACCTTTAAAATGTTAGAAGCGATAGATAAGAGAAAATGAGGACTAGAAGACAAACACTGTGAGACACCAACACAAAAATTTCAAAAAGCCACAACTGACTTCCAGAGGAGCCAAAACAAAAATAAATCACGAAGCAGAGACTCAAAACTCAAACACATAGCCTGTGGGGGCCATTCGGCGTGTGGAAGCAATCCAGTAACACACACAAGATTCCTGAAAGCGTCTGCACTTCCCTTTTTCTGCTCACACACACGACTTAAAAGACTTAAGTCTTTTTCAAAAAGTTTCCATTCTCGAGGGATTACTGGAGAAATCACTTATGTAGAACACCTCGCTCCCCAAAGATGCCAGTTAAATGAAGTGTTACTCCGCTTTATTACCAAACACCAGAACCCTGCAGCTCAGACGCGAAGCAGAGAATTCAGGCAACCACCAAGTGTGACAGGAAGGGAGAGCAGGCGAAGATCTGACCAGGTGGCAGCCTAACCTGGGTAAAGTGTGGATGGGGCTGCCCATCCGGCATTGTCTGTGCCAGGATCAAAACAACATGCCACTGTCACAACTGCCTTTTCCATAAATTAGCTACAGCTTCTGGCAGTTGCTCTCGTCCCCACTCTGCTGGTTCTACACAACACAGCGTTTTCTGCCCATGCTTGGAATGTGATGGAGAGATACCGCACATGGGCCTCAGCGAGTCTGCACAGAAGGATCTCAGAACGTGGACAGTCTGTGTCAAAACCCTGAAGGCTGCATTTTGGGTCATCTTGATGAAAGTGATGGAACTGGATAGCCCACAACTATCAGGCTGAACAACTTATATGCATTGATGTCCATGAAGTCATTTTTATTCGTTCCCAAACAGCCCTTCTTAAAGGAGGAAAATGGATAAATATTAAATCTCTTACTTTTAAAAACTATTCTGAATGGGAAACAACTATAAAATCTATCAACAGGGGACTGGTGTAGTAAACTATCATCTATGCAAACGAAAGGACTGTTGTTGAAAAAGGGAACAGGAGGGCTCTGCAGCTACTGCCCAGATTGGGCTGCCAGTGTAACCAATGACACTTGTAGAATGGTGACCTTCCTTCCAAGAGGTCACGATGCACACGTGTGCACACGGTGTGCTTACACTGCACACTGGATCTACTAATGTCTGCTTGCTCATTTCTGCAGTCAGACAAAATGTTAACTAGTTGTTGTTGCTGTTGTTAGGTGCCATCAAGTCAGTGTCCGATTCATAGTGACCCTACGTACAATAGACAAAAACACTACTATTAGTGCTTCTTGGCTATTCATAGGGTTTTCAATGCTGATTATTTTTTGGGAGTGGGTTGCCAGGTCCTTCTCCCAAGCCTACAGCACCTGGCGTTCCCAGGAGGTCTCCCATCCTGGGAACTAACCAGGCCCAGTGCTGCTTAGCTTCCAAGATCTGACGGGACTAGATGCCACAGTGGTGTGGCTGCAGGCTTTAACTAGTTAGTACAAAACAAATACCCCAATACACTTGAGCACAACCACTACAGTTAGATTCCACTTCTGCCAACTACTGCTCCTTCTGTTTATGAATCTGTGTAACCTATTTAGTCGAATAATTACCCTGAGAAAAACCTAAAATCGGGCAATGTTATTGGAAGCTTATACCATCAGCCTATTACTAATCAGTTATCTTTAACCTTGACTCTCTGACAACCTTAGATACCGACCAATCACTGCTTTATTGCTAAGAATTACTTAAGTCTACCAATTTAAAAAAAAAATTTTTTTTTTAGAATAGCATCACACCATGTAGCCCAGGCTGTCCTGCAACTCACTATGGAGACCAGGCTGGCCTCAAATGCATGTCGATTCTCCTGCCTCAGCCTCAGGAGTGCTAGGATAACAGGAGTGCACCACCTCACCCAGCCCCAAAATAAAAAATTTTAATCCATCTAGTTAAAAAGATAGAAACGCCATACTTTCAGACATATGGGTAAGGGAATGTAAAACTGGGATGGACTTTGAGTTCAAAGGCCTAAGATGTAGCCTTTTGTTGGTTTTTTTTTTTAAATGATCTACAGGTCACTTTACTTTTCAAATGGCCACTTCCACCAGGGAAGGAACTTCTGAAGCTGTCCTTCCTGCCCTAGGTGGCACCACCCAGTAGGTGTGTGGCTCCTCCTTCCTCCTCACAGAGGAGAGCTTGAAAGCTACCAGTAAAACAGATGTAAGAACCACGTGCTGTCCTCCAAAATCTCCACCCTGGAGAAAGGCGCCCACCTCCCCACAGCCCACACAGGAGGAATTCCTGGACGCTGACTTTGACAAAGCACAAAATTCACTTATAATCAAAACGGACTATCACGTAGGCAAAAATCTCAATTTCCAAACATTTTTTCTCTTTAAAAGCATAAAGAAAACTGTTAATATGACACAAGATTCAAGCTGTTTTAACTTGGTAAGTATATGATATACAATTTAATATTTAGTATCAAACCCTGCCTTCAATGTTTGGCAACAAAGACAAATGGAAATGTCATAACTTAGGCAAACAGTTGTTATAATTTTAAGCTGATTTTTTGTTAGATGTGTTTTCTTCTTTTTAGAAGAAAGCACAAAAGTTCACATTTTGAGAATAATATCACGATCATGTGGAAAGCCCAAAAGAAAAGAAAAGCTAAAGGGACTAAACAAAAACCTTTCCATTCTCAAACATTTGGTCTATGCTGAGCTATTTTCAGATGTTTTTCAAAGTTGATTCACACTTGTAACAGAGTTCTGTCAGGGTGGTATAAACTGAAGTCATCAGCCACCCGTAGAGGAAGCTTAATGACCAGTGACTGCCTCAACTGTCAGATCCTTTGTATGGCAACTGAAACGAGACAAAAAGGAACCAAAAGGGGGGTTGGGGAGGGAAGGAGCACACCCTCTCCCCTCCCACTCAGAAGAAGGCAGTGGCCCAGGCAAGGACCTGAGAGGTCTAGAGCTGGGGCCTTCTGTGAGTGAACTGTCCCCATGGCCTCCCCCAAAGGACACTGAGTGGATTTAACATAGAAACAAATGTCATAACAGGAAGAGCTTCTGGCACACATCTGTATTCTCCACAGTGCAGAGAATGCGAGCCCGGCTCAACAGGAGTGTGCAGGACAGCAGAGGCCTGTGGAGGAGTCAGCCGAGCTTCCTGAACCACACCAGATGAGGAAAACGTGAATGATATACAAAGAAAGTTACCTCAGTTTGGTAAAAGGCACTGACTACTTCCAGCTCATGGTGACAGGGCTAGAAATAGAAGAGAAATAAACTGCCAAAAGCTAAAATTCCTCTATCAGTCCAAAATTTTCCCATTAAACATTTCTATTATTTCTGGAAACAATACATATAATTTTGCACTCCTATTAGCAAAACAATGTTATGTAAAATATCTAAAATTACTTTTCATATAAATTGGTACACTTTAGACTACTAACAACTAGTCAAATAACAGCCACACGATTATATAAAAAACATTATTGTGGCAGAAGTCCTACTATAATGAAGAGATGTCATAACATAGAGTGAAAATAAATGAAACACATCAAAAAAGAAAAAGCCTTATTAGTTCTTTCTAAAAACGTATGACAAAAGCCTTAAACAGGGCTCATACCAAGGAGCTTCATCTCTGTCCAGCAAAGACAAGGACAGTAAAAACTTCAAGGGGACACATCTGGCTACAGTTTTTTATCTTACAATGAAGCACTAAATCTCAAGCTCTAGTTTTTCAAAAATGCACAGAAGCCACATAAAGCAGAAGCATAACAGTAAGAAAAAATAAACAGGGAGGAATCGCTCTCCCAGCTCCTACAGAAATTAGGTTAGAAAACTGTGCTTGATGCTTATACAGTTACATCTTGGCTTAACAAAACCCAATATAACTGAGTGCCCTGGTGCACACCTGCAAACCCAGCAACTCAGGAGGCTGACACAGGAGGATCACAAGTTTGAGGCCAGAGGTGGCCTCTGCAACTTAGTGAGACCCTGTCTCAGAATAAAAAAATGTCAAAAGAGGGCTAGGAGCACAGCTCAGTAATAGAGATCTTGCCTAGCATATGCAAGGCCCTGGCTTCAACTATCTACCCGATCCTACCCCACCCTGGGGCCCCGCAAAAAAAAAAAAAAAAAAAAGGAAAAGGAAATCCAATACACAGAAATTCAAATTAACTGGACAGTTAAGTCAATTATTCATACTATAAAAGATATTTTGCTCTAATATACCTTGTTAAAGAATTTATGCTGAGTTCTCATAAGTGAAAATATGTCCTAAAATAAAAATTTCAAAATGGAGTTCCACGTCATGTTAACATGAATTATGTGAGAAAGGCTTCTGTAGTCATATACACCATGTGATCAAAAATACAGTGCACATTTAACAAATGTATTCTAGGAGAAGACGCACTGCCATCCGTCTCCCTCAGAGCCCTCCCCAGCTTTGAACGCACGCATCCATCATTCCTGCCCCTTTCTGGAGCAGTGCTGGAAGTACCTGCTCGTGACTTTAGTTTTACTCTCTCCATCATGACAATGCCCCATGTGCCACACATCACTTCTGATACACAATTTCTGTCAAATAACAACACTACGGTGTGTCTTCATCTAGCTTAGTCATCAGATCTGGCACCAAGGTGACCTGTGGCTCTTCCCCTAAGTCAAAATGACCCTAAAAGGTGAACACTCTGAATCGATTCAGAACATCGAGACAGCCGTAACAGTGCAACTACAGACATTCAAGAAGAGGACTTCCAGAACTGCTTCAGGAAGTGGCAGAACTGTGGGATACGCATGTTCGAAGCCAGGGAAAGTACTCTGAGGGAGATGTGGCAACGTGACTTTTACTGTAATAACTTTTTAAAAATTTAAACGTTCATTGTATTCTTCTAAACGATGATCCACTAAAAAACACCTTACATATGACTTTTCAGGGCTATAAACAATAACAGCAGCAAATTTCCTAAGGACTTCAAGTCTGAGTTTAGCTTTTAATATTCAGGAAAGGAACTGAGTTAACTCATGGAAATCATCTTAGAAAACCAAGAGCTACCTGCTGGACTAGAAGACAGTACTGCAGGCCTAATAGTGAACTTCTAGGAGAATGTTTCTAAGTATTTAGTAAGCTGGAGAAACCGTGCAAGAGACTAAACACGGAGACCGGATGGCTACTCCCCTCGGGTTCAGTAAGGGTGGTCATAAAACAGGAGACAGACAGAAGCTCCTGGATGCCCACAAGAATGCTGTGGACCTCTGCAAGAGAGCCTGTGGAGTAGAAGGCCCGTGAGAATTATAACGCTACAGGGGAAGAAAGGCAGGCGATCCAGGGTCTGTTTTCATAAGTCATTCCTGGAATATCATATGGATGTGATTAAATAGAACACATACTACAGAAACTAGCCACTCTTCTGCTCTTACTGGGATTTTTTTTTCCTGGTACTGGGGGTTGAAACCCAGGGCCTCACACATGCTTTGTAAGTGCTCTACCACTGAGCTGCATCCCAGCCCCTTTTTTTTTTTTTTTAATCTTGATAGGGTCTTGCTAAGTTGCTCAGGCTGCCTTTGGCCTCAAACCTGCAATCTTCCTCCCTCTACCCCCCGAGTCACTGGAATTATAGGTCTGTGCCACCCCATCCAGCCCTAAGCTGGGAATTACATTCTCATGTTTGCTCTCAATGGAAGCATGCCCTGGCGTAGATAGATATCCATGGACATTTGCTATCTGCTGATTGTCATATGGGCTCAAACCTACAGGACCTGTAACAAAGACAAAAGGCAATGGCAGGAAGAAGATTCCCCAGATAAAACCTCAAGAGCTGTCTTATTTCGTGCTTTTCTAAATTGGAGGTAATCCTAGGGGCTTGTGCTGATGGAATATTAGGAAGAAATACTTCGTATTCAATGAAGATGTCTACAGCTCCATCTGCTGACGAAGTGCTAGGCCTGCATGAGGAAGACAGAGGGCTTAGCAGGCCCAGCCCCCCTGGTGTGTCCAGAACGTGGAAGCAGAAGATCCAGCCTCCTGGCTCCTAGCACATCCTGCCAATCCAGAAAGGTCTAAAAAAATTAAAACTGCCTCTTCTCTGACACAGAAAGGAAATTACTACCAAAGAAAACCTTTTCAAAGCTCTCTCCTGGATCTACACATCAACAATATACTAGTTTGTCCTTACTTCTGTAAAAAAAGAGATGATGAACATTAACTGACCAAGGGTGAGCTGTGCGCTTATATTCCATTTTCATTAAAACGTTCACTTACCCTCATGCCTACAGAGAATCTGCCCACTAACCTGTACCTCATAAGAGCTGGGTGGGGAGAGGGCTCTAGTGAACTACACACCACATGTGCTCTCTGCACTGACACCTGATCTCATAAGGAAAGAGAAAAAAGGCTTAGAAAGCACACCCAGGTCTACATTAAAAAACGAGACATCTTTCACAACCAGCTCCATTCCTCCTCTCTCTAAAAGACAACCATTATTTCATGTACATCACTCATTAAATACGGGCTGGGATTTAGCTCAGTTGGTACAGCACTGCGCTGCAGTCTCTGAGGTCCAGAGTTCAATTCTCAGCACCGTAAAAATGGGAGAAGGGCCTGGCAATCCACTCCCAAGGCAATCCCGAAACAGCCACTGAAAACCCTATGAGGGTCGCTATGAGTCAGATACCGACTCGAGGGCACCTAACAACAGCAACAACTCATTAAATAGATACCCTAAACATCACACCAGCAGTCCCTGCACTTCACAACCAGGACACACACACACAAAGGAGGAATCCACCCACTGCTGAAACAGCCTTAAAAGGTAAAATGCGCACTTCTGTCAACTCCCAGTAACACAAATATACTCCAATCTCCTTTTGCACAAAACAAAAATGAAATTTTTCAGATAATCGAATAAGGTACCTGAACAGAGAATGTGACTAACAGGTCTTAAATAGCACCAAGAGGCAATCAGAAGGTACCAGGAGAGACTGCTCTCCAATCACTCCCTGACAGCCAAACTTCACTGAAGACTCAGGCAACCCTCGGCAAACTGCCAGGCTTCCCTGAGCCTCGGTTTCTCTGTCTGGAAGAGGGATGATCTAGCCAGGCTCTGGGGGGTCCACAAGTCCAACCTGTGCAGTGTTCCTACTGCCTGGCCAGGCACACTGAAGACTCACCACAAGCTGGCCCTGCAGAGGCACGGTCACAGCACACTCACTGGTCACCCTGTGGCCACATCTGTCCCACCGCATCAACCGCACAGTTAGCTTGCTCTCTAAACACAAAACTCTCCTCTTGACCCAGCCCTCAAACTCCTAAGGGACTCTGCTTGCTCCAGGACAGTTAGCAGAGTCAGTTCAGTGAGAAGCCAACGGCCCTTTCCAACCAGGGCATCTCACTGTACTGAAAGGACAGCAACGCTCCAGGACAGGAGGTCACGTGGAAGGGACAGAGGCTCCTAGGCCAGAACACTAAGGGCAAAATAAATAAATAAAAATAAAGGATATGGCTATCAAAATAACAAAATAAAAATTAAAACCCAGGCACAACGGCACATACCTGTAATCCTAGCTACTCAGGAGGCAGAGGCAGGAAGACCCTAAGTTTATGGCCAGAGGCAACTTGTTCAACTTAGTGCGCTCCTGTCTCGAAATAAAAATCAAGAAAATGGGTGTGCTGGGGGTGCAACTTAGTGGTACAGTGTACCTAGCAAGCACAAGGACCTGGGTTCAACTCCCAGGCCTGATAAGAACAAGAAAAAGAAAAATTTCCAGAAGCCTTTGCTCATATGCAAAAAATAAGGGCCAGCTAATTACACTAGAAAGAATGACAGATTCGAGGCATCAGCCTTTTGTATCCCCCAGTGTACTGACCTCATTAGCAATGCTAGGCCATTTGATAGAGAGTTGCTGGGGAAGAAGATGCTCACGTATCTCAAAGGGTCGCTTCACTAACTTCAAACGAGAAAGCACACCCTCCAGTGGGGAGGCTTGGCAACCATCACTTTACACAAGGCGTCCAACTCAGCACACCCGCCAGAGGGACACCAGGCATTATATGTGTTCTGATCAGATGCAAAAAACACACAACTAGGCTATAGAGGCAATTTTGGCAAGAAAGGAAATTAAGAGAAAAATGCAGAACGTGGGGCCCTCTTCAAGAGAGTTGCCTTGCATTCTCCACAAAAAAATCTCCATATCATTAAAAATTGTTGTTGTTAGGTGCCGTCGAGTAGGTATCTGACTCATAGCAACCCTATGTACAACAGGCGAAACACTATTGTCGGTGCTTCTCTGCTATTCATAGGGCTTCAATGGCAGATTGATGTTTGGGAGTGGGTTGCCGGGTCCTTCTCCCAAGCCTACAGCACCTGGTGTTTCCAGGCGGTCTCCCATCCAAGTACTAACCAGGTCCGACCCTGCTTAGCTTCCGAGATCTGACAGAATCGGACACCACAGTGCTATGGCTGTAGGCTATTAAAAATTAGCAACAAAAAATGGGTGGAGAGCCATCCTAGAATAACAGGCCAAAAGACAGAACATCCAAACATAATGAGTAAATCCTAGTTAAACTCTATAGTTTTAAAAAGTATCAAAAACACTTTAGAGACAATTGGGTCAATTTAAATATGAGCCAGATTCTAGGTCTTACAGAACTTTTGGTCATTTTCTTAGGCTGATCACGGTACCGTGTCAGGAGAAATTCTTCCCCCACCGTCAAGTACTTGGGGGTTGAACCTAGGGCCCCATACTTACTGTGCAAGGGTTCTACCACTGAGCTGCACTCCCAGCCCATTTATTTTTTTATTTTGAGACAGGGCCTAGCTAAGTTACACAGGCTATCTCTGGCATCAAACTTGCCCCCACTTCCAGAGTCCCTGGGATTAAAAGCACGCACCACCACACCCAGCCAGGAAAACCTTTATTCTTAGAAGACACATGCTCAGCCAAAAGGCTAAGAAAATATGCATGCATTTTATATACAGACAGATAAATGTATGTATGGAAGGTGCCCAGAAAATGCATATACATACTGGAATGAAAACTTCCACTCTGCTGTTTTAAGAACACATTATTTGCTTGTTCTGCTAACTTCTGCCTCATGTGCACATATCATACCATACACTCCTACCATAATTGAGTTCAACTTCAAAAAGTAATATACAGGTAACATCTCTTAAAATGTGTTTTCATTTTTTTGGCATTTCCATTATATACAATAGAGAGAAAGACAGACAGAGACAGACAAAACATAATTGTGGGATAAAAACGACAGGTAAATGTAAGGAAAGGGGAAGGGGTTATTCATGGGGTTATTCTTTCCATTTTTATGTAAGTTGGAACATTTCCAAAATAAAATCATTAGGGAAACCCCGCAGGCTCATGCAATGTGACTGCCTGAGCTGGACCCTCATTCCTCTTGTTCTGCAGGCCTTGGCAGCCCCTTGCTACAGCTCCAAAGAGCAGCAGGGCCACAGGAATGGCCGTCACTCCCATCCCAGTGTGCAGTGCTGTCAGATGGGGCCCCTGACTGTGGGCCCCCTGCATGTACTAGATGGTAAGAAGTGTCATATCCAGGATGATCTGGTTGAGAAGCAGCTGTCCCCCTGAATGCTCGAGACTGCCTGCTCCTCACCAATGAGTTAGGCAGATAGTAGTGAGGCCCAGAGAAGGACAGAACCACAGAGTGGAGCTACCATGAATCCAGCTGGACCCACACTGTATCACAGAGGAGCAACCACACCATGCTGTGTTCAGGCACTGAGAATGTGGGAGATGTTCTGTTAGTGCGGCTACTGTTATCCAAGCCGGTAGAATAAAAGCCTACCTTACATCAGGATTACACCATTTAATCCTCTCAAAACAGAACCAGGCATACATTGAGATCTCAACATGTTAGTAACTGCTCACCACTAATGTTCCTGCCGGTCCTCAGACTCAAAGCTAACTTGATTTCCAATGTCAAAGTTCTGATAAACTTTGTCCTATTTTCCCTTCAAACATTTCACTGACATTTTGAACATTAAATCTAAAACTTGGTATCTAAAAAACAAAAACATCAAACTGAGTATCTGATTCTAAACATATAAACCCGATGTTCACACTTTGCAGGAGCCAAATGAACAAGTATTCATGTATTTTAAAAAACATCGCATACTCTCAAGTCTAACCCATACCCTTTCAGAAGTTGCAGAGGACTAAAAAAGTCAGATGCAGATGAGAATCACATTTGGACTGCATTTGCAGTGAATAGCTGCTTTTTGGGAAAATGACAGAAGCACTGTACATGTCACAAAAGCAATTCAATGCAATAATGCGAATTAGATTCGGGTGTGGACTAGATTTGAGAATGTATGGTATTTCCTGGGCACTAAGAGCATGTATCCTTCTTTTGGACAGCAGGCTGTCGTGTAGGACAAGCACAGTCATCCAGGTGGAGAGGGCAGTGGTGCAAATGGAAGTGGAGGTAGAGAAGGTATTTTGGAGGTGTGCCTGGACAGGAGTCTTGCTGATGAACCAGATAGGGTATAGCACAGGAGTGAAGAAAGAGAGGTTTTTTTGTTTTGTTTTGTGGTTTGTGTTTTTTTTTTTGTTTTTGTTTTTTTTCAGTACTTGGGGCTAAACCCAGGGACTCTCACTTACATGCTTTTGCAAGTGTTGTAGCACTGAGCTGCACCCCCAGCCCATTTTTTACTTTTTGAGACAGAGTTTTGCTAAATTACACAGACTGCTTCTGGTCTCCAACTTGCGATCCTCCTGCCTCTGCCTCCCAATTTGCTGGGATTACAGGCATGTGCCATTGCGTCTGGTGAAAGAGAGGTTTTAAAAGAGAAGAATTAAGAAATATCTAAGGTCTCTGTCACGATGAACCAGACAGATGACCTCCTCGTTTTTTGAGAAGGATCAGGCTAGGAGAACAAATTTGTGGAAGGAAAGAAAGAGTTCTGTTAAGATAGCCTCATGCTCGAGGTGTCTGACAGAAACCCAAGCAGAGATACACAGTAGGTTGCATATTCTTGTGTGCGTGTGCGTGTGTGTCCACATAACTTTTTCAAATACATGCCCTGCAAATACATGTAATGACAAAAACTTTAAAAGATGCACTATGGTGACTTGTGAGTGGCTGTGAATAGCCCCTGCGGGACTGTCCTCGTGGATGGCGGTATCACCCTTCCCACTGCTCGTGCCACCAGACTCGGAGCGCTTGCTGGCTCTTCCTTTACCCTCTTCCCCCACTGCCACTTTCCATCCCCATCCAATTTCTTGGGAGAACATCTGAGCCTTCTCTTTATCTTTTAAATCCTTTGAAGATGGAGTAAAATATTTAGGGAAAGAGCAGCAGCCATTTTGAGAGTAAAGTTGCAAGTACTGAAAACTGAGATTAGAATTAGGTTTTAATGGCAACCCGCAAAACCTTTTTCATGAATAGTTAAGAGCTCTAAACAACTGCAACTCACTCCGTGTGTCCTTGGAAAACATTCACGGAGTGGATGGAAGGGTCCCTGAAATCCCAGAGACGGAAAGTTGTGTCACGGGAGGAGGTCACCACAAGCCGTTGGGTGGGGTGTGTGCAACAGTGTGTTAACTCCTGGTCATGCCCTGCAACCAAATACAACAAAAATGCAAGATCATCCACCTGCAGATACACAATTAGAGTACAGCTTTTGTAAAATCACAAGAATCAAAAACACCCATCTTTAAGGGCTCCACTGCTATATCCAGTGGAAAGGGAAATGTAAAGGTGCAGTGTCTGTGGGACAGGTTCTCCTCCCTGGAGTCTCTTCAGCCACCCATTTAAAAGGAGCACAGAATCAGATGTAGGTATAACCCATTTTCTCATCTTAACAACTAAAAGGTCAGACAAATCACTATAACATGCTGAGTGCAACAAGTTACATCTTAATTATTCACTTTCACAATAACCTCTAATGGCATAATACTCTGAACCCTCAGTAAAATGCATGCCCTTTATAAGACCTTTCCCTTGTATTTGGACAGAACCTGTACATATGATGAGCTCTCTCTCCAGTAATTACGCTACATTATAGGGCAAAACGAATTCCACAAACGTAATTAAGGTCCCTAAATCAGTTTACTTTGTGTTAATCAACACACACTTTGCCGTGGGTGGTGCAACCTAACTGGGTAGGCCCTTCCAATGGGGCCAGGCCTCAGCACTCCCAGAAGCCAGGGAATTCAGAGCAGCAGAGTGCTCCTGCTGGCGTGGAAGATAGCAAAGTGGCATAGAGTCAGAGGCCAATTTAAGGTGCCTCCGGGGACCCACAGGCAGTCTCTAAATACTCAGGATATGCCCCAGCTGACAGCTAGCAAGAAAATGGAGCCTCAGCCATATGGACACAAGGCAATGGGTTCTTCCAACAACCAGTTAAGCTTGAAAGAGGCCCACAAGCCCCAATGAAGTCCCACCCCGCCAACACCTCCACTTCAGCCTGTGAAGCCCTGAGCAAGGAAGCAGCTACCATGTACCCAGAAATCCCGACAGGAAACCACCCCGTAGCAAATTCCTGTGTGGTAAGCCACTAAGTTTGAGAAATTTGTCATAGTAAGGTAGATAATGAATACAACCACCAAATTTCAGATACGGAAATACTGTAAGCTACAATTAATCTCTTAAAGATAAAACTAATTTAGCTTCCAAAAGTTCTATTAATCACAAGGAAACTACAAAAATTACAACTGAGGAGCCAAGAGAACCAACTAAAATTCTGGACAAGAAGAAATGTGCAAGATCGGACATAAATACATGGACATAAACTGACAGCACTCAAGGGGGGTTCGACGTTTACAGAGGGATACCTGTCAGAGAATGAACGAGTTCGGATGTCTCCACATCATACAGGTTCGCCGTTCTGTCCCACGAGGCTGTCACTGCCTGCTTCCCTCCAACCAGCCAGTCCGCAGCAATGACCACTCCCTGGTGGCTTTTCAGAGATGTGAGCGGAACCCGGATGGTGGGGCAGTCACTGGATACGTCTCCATCAATATCAGGCTCGTCTTTATCAGAGCATTCTACTTCATCTTCTCCAGATATTTGTTGCTATGGGTAAAATCAGGAAAATAAATAAATAAGTAATAAGGTTTCCTAGGAGTCTTGGGGCTGGGATTTAGCTCAGTTGGTAGAGCGCTGCGCTGCAGTCTCTGAGGCCCCAAGTTCAATTCCCAGCACCGCAAAAATGGGAGCAGGGCCTCTGGCAATGCACTCCCAAGGCAATCCCGAAGCACTCAGCCATTGAAAACCCTATAAGGGTCGCTATGAGTCGGATACCGACTCTATGGCACCTAACAAGAACAACAAGGAGTCTTGAGCATTTTTCTGGCAAGGCGGTATCATCAGACTGTTCTCATTTATTTTTCTATAGCATTCATCATTATGACCGATGCAAGTGCAGTACCTGATGCATAAATGGTGCTCAATGACTGTTTTATCAAGTTTATGACTTGGCTATATCCAAACGCCAAACATCGGAGAAAAAGAGAACTAAGGCCACTACAACATAAAGTGAACTACAATTCATTTCCACTAACTGATAAAATGGGAAATAATATGATTTTCAACGTTGTAAGCTTTCACCGTTTAGTAGAAATATAAATCTAAATAAATACAATTAAAAATCAATCATTTATCACAATACATAAAGCATTTCCATCTTCAGGAGGCTGTTTAATACAGGCTTAGAATTCTAAAATAATTCTAAGTTAACATAACTGAGAATTCTATTGGTATAATAATGAGAGTTCACTTTACTTTCCTCTAGTATCAATAAAATTTTTTATCTAATGCTACAGATAAAATAAAACTGTAACAGCCTGCATAGGCTTCCGCTCTTCAAGAAAACATATTTATTCATTTAACAATTATTGATCAAGTGCTTACAGATGCTGCTGCTTACACAGCAGAGAAGGGGACAGATGACATCTGTCATATGTAAGACTATGCTCATTCAAGTGATAAGAATGCTGGAGTAAACACAACTGGCAAAGTTCCTGTTGTGACAGAGCTTTTATTCCAGCAAGGGAGAGGGACTACACACATGGACACACACGCGCACACACACTCGTACGAGACTGTCGCATGTACACGCACGCTAGTATGAGGCGTGTCAGACGAACATAAACAGGCAAAGGAAGGTCTGTCTGCATACACACCAGCATGGCAGTATGTGTTTTATGTGTGTCATACAGGCCTGTGGTAATAAGTGCTATGAAGAAAAAATCAGACAAGGGATAGACATTCAAGCTGCTATTTTACACAGACTTAGGGCAGACAGACAAGGTTAACATATGAGTCAAATCATGAAGAAAGAAAGGGCGTAAGACATGTAAATATTGAAGGGAACAGCATGCCAGATATCAGGAACAGTAGGTGTAAAGACGTCTGCTGCACAAACCAAGGGTGCCGGTATGGGGCAGCGGGGCAAAGCATGAAGGGTGGGCAGCCATAGATGAAGCCATGTAAAACCTGGTAGACCCTGGAAAGGACCCTGGGTTTTATTGTGTGTGATGGAAAATCATCAGACAGTTTTGAACAAGGGCATGATATAATCTGATTTATGCTGTATGAGCACAGGCAAAGAATGAAAGGAGTCTGTGGTGGGCTGAATTCTGTCTCCAACAAATTCATATGCTACAGCCTTAACCCCTAGGACTTCAGAATGTGACTATATTTGGAAAAAGGATCTTTTGTGTGTGTGTGTGTGTGTGTGGTACTGCATGTTGAACCCAGGGCCTCGCGCTTGCATGCTTTGCAAGTACTAAGTGCTGTACCACTGAGCTACACACCCAGCCCATGTTTTTATTTTTTTGAGACAGGGTCTCGCTAAGTTATGCAGACTATCTCTGGTCTTGAACTTGCGATCCTCCCCAGCTGCTGGCATTACAGGCAGGCACCACCTCTTTAAGGAGGTGGGTAACTTGAAATGAGGCCATCAGGGTGGGCCCTAGTCCAATATGACTATGGTATTATAACAGGGTATTAGAACAATGACACACAGAGAAGGACACATGAGGTGACCATCTGAAGGCACTGAGAGAGGCCTCAGAAGAAACTAAATCCAGCTGACGCCATGATCTTGGACTTCCTGCCTCCAGGACTGGGATAAGTAAATCTGTTTCTGAAGCCCCCAGCCGGTGGTATGGTGGTATGAAAGGAAACAACAACAGGAAACAACAGGAAGAAATGGACAGATTACAGAAGTACCCGCAAGAGCAGGCAGCCTGGACTAGTGTGGTGGTGATGGAGGTAAGGAGAGAGGCTGGCTAAATCACCCTGTGAATAAAGCTTCACGATGGGTGGACAGCCACACAGAGATCAAAACTATTCCAAGATGGATGACCCAAGCCACTGGATGAATGACTGTGACATTTCCTGAGGTAGGTAGCACAATGAAAGGAGCAGGCTGAGGGGACACCTAGAAGCCAACTTCAGCTAGGTTTGTGACATCTACGGGACATCCAAGCAGAGATGAAGTGAGTAGCCAGACAACTACAGAAGTCTGGATCTGAAAGGAAAGTCAAAGACTGCACGTGTATTTGGGGGCCAGTACCAACAAGTGGTCCTCAAAGCCATGGGTGCTAAGTGAGATCAGCTGGGACTACTGTGGGACCAGCAGACGGAGCAGCAGGAGAGAAGCCCACAGGCAGGTGAGCAGGCCGCGTGGCAAAGCAGAGCCAACTACGAGTGCAGAGGAGGGAAGCAAACAGAAGAAACAAGGAACGGGGCAGGGGGAGGGCCATGGTAACGACGGCAGTGAAGAACCCCGGGAGGCAGCTTCAAGATGGGTGAGCAGCTTGAAGGAGGTGTCGGCCACGAAGTGGCACAGTGGCAGGGACACAAAGCTGGCCTGAGAAGAGAGTCTTAGGAAGGACAGGAACACAGGTGACACCTCTGCAGAGGTCAGCGTGAGAAAGCAAGCCAAAGAGGCGGTGGTTCTGGGGATGCGGGATGGAGGTGTGTGGCCGGGAAGGACCAGAGAAGGGAACACTCTGATGGCACAAGACAGAGAGAATCGCTGCAGGGGCAACATCCACCAGGAGAGGGAACCGGACGCCAGGGGCGGGCCAAGGTCACACCCCACATCTCAAGAGAACAGCTGGTGCCACGGACACGCAGCTGGGGAAGCCGGGAGCAGAAGTTCTCTCAGCTGCTTCCACCTTCTCAGGGAGGGAGTGGGAACCACAAGGCAGTGTCACAGCGCAGGGCCTTCCTCGCGTGGGAGGCCACAAACTCAGGGGAAGAGAGGCCAGTGGGGTTCTCACCACTCAAGTGCAGCAAAGAGACAGAGGGAAAGGGAATTCAGCCAGGGTTTGGATTTCTCCAGGGAGACTCCAGTGATAAAGTTAACTGGACTTGAACTTGACTGCACAAAACCACTCACTGCCACCGTTTCTGCCTGCTTGTGCAGCACAAGGGCTGCACATCCACGATGGCCTGTTACACAGTAACAGAAACCAGGAAGGTGATGTCATTTGCAGGAAAAATCAAACTTTTATATGATCATAAATCTACAGACTTGGGCTGAAGTGGTATAAATGTATACATCAAAATAGAGCAAACAGTAATTTAAGGATTTACAGGACGCCAATTAATTCTTCTCAATATGCAACATCTTTTGTTACCTATGTTGAAAGTTTGTTGTTGTTGGGTGCCATCTAGTTGGGTCTGACTCAGTGACCCTATGTACAAGAGAACAAAACCCTCCCTGACGCTGGGCCTTGCCTGGCACTATGTCAGTGCTTCTCTGCTACTGTTTCAGGATTGTTTCAGGAGTGGGCTGCCAAGTCCTCCCATTTTTGCAGTGCTAGGGATTGAACCCAGGGCCTTAGAGAGCTCAGAGCAGCACATGCTAACTGGGCTAAACCCAAATAAAAATGATGTCATACTAGCCATTAAGAGACGATAAGAAAAATCCATGAAAGCAAAACAAGGTGCCTAATACATACATAAAACATTAAGAAATACAATCTAAAGTTTAGAAGAATGAATGATGAATGTTTACTATTTGTGGAAAGGTAGTATAAAGCAAACATATGCATATACAAATAAAGACATTGCTTTTTAGATCTTGCTTTAGCTTGGGCTGCCATAACAAAATACTAGAAATTGAGTGACTTAAACAAAAAAATTATTTTCCCAAACAGTTCCGGAGAGTAGCAAGAAATCCATGATGAAGGTACCAATTGGGTAAGTTTCTGGTAAGGGTCTACTTCCTGGCTGGTAGTTAGTTGTCCTTGAGCTGTGTCCCCACATGATGGGGAGGAAAAGAAAAAACAAAGTCTCTAATGTCTCTTATGGTAAGGACACTAATCCTACCAGATCAGGGCCCCGTCTTTATGGTCTCATTTAACATTAACGACTTCTATAAGAGGGCTCCAGCCATACCACTGTGGCGTCCAATCCCATCAGATCTCAGAAGCTAAGCAGGGTTGGGCCTGGTTAGTACTTGGATGGGAGACCACCTGGGAACACCAGGTGCTATAGGCTTGGGAGAAGAACCTGGCAATCCACTCCCTGAAAACAACCTGCCATTGAAAACCTTATGAACAGCAGAGAAGCACTAACAATACTGTTTTACCTGTTGTATGTAGGGTCGCTACGAGTAGGACACCAACATGATGGCACCTAACAACAACTTTCAAGGTTCTACCTCCAAGTACAGACAAATTAGGGGGCAGGGCTTCAACACACGAGTTTTGGGGAGACACAAACATTCAATCCATAACATTCTGTCCCTGGTCCTTCAAATTTCATGACCTTCGTACATGGCCAAATACCTTCGTTACATCCCAAAAGCCTCCAAAATCTTAACTCATTCTAGCATTAACACTAAAGTCCAAAGTCTTAACAAAATATCACCTAAACCAGGTGAGACTCAAGGTACGACTCACCCTTAGACAAAATTCCATCCCAGCTGTGAATTACAGAAACAAGTTACATTTTTCTAAAATACAATGGTGTAGACAGACATAGGATTGACACTCCCACTCCAAACAAAAGGAAGAAGAAGGAAGGAAGGGATGACAGGTCCCAAATAAGCCCAAAGCCTAGCAAGGAAAATTAAGGGCCAAGAATAATCCTCGCTGCTCAGTGCTCTGCCCTCCAGGCCCACCGAGGTGGCATTCTCACTCCTCTGGCCCAGCTGGGCTGCCCCACCCCTGGGGCATGGGGCTGTGGCATTGTGGCCTCTAGAAATCACATACATCCCACCCACCCTCTGAAACCAAGAAGGAACCAACTCTGCCCCCAGCCCTGTGGTGGGAGGGGCCTGTCACATCAATCTGCCAGTCACTTTTCTAGTCCTTCTCTTGTCTGAAAGATGACACCTGCTCATAGCCAGACAACTCTACTTCCCAGGCCTTACAGAATCCCAGCACTGACTGCCTTCGTCTTCACGTCAGCCCATTTCCTGTTTCCTTTCCTCCCTGCTGGCAGTGTCTCTGCTAGCATAATCTCATCTCTGTTGACCTCATCTCATGCTTATATAATTTCCCATTTAAATGGCTACTGAGCTACAACCTTAGTGTTCACTTCACAACAGGCCTTTCTCATTTTTTGCAATACAGATAGGCTGAGAATTTTCCAAATTGAAGATTTTCCTACTTCCTTTTATGCTTAATAATTCCTTCGATTTATCTCTCCATCTGACATTTTACTCTAAGCAGTCAGGAGAATCCAAACTACCTTTAACACTTTCCTTGGAAATCTTCTCAGCTAAAGATCAAAGGGGGCTGGGATTTAGCTCAGTTGGTACAGCACTGTGCTGTAGTCTGAGGTCCTGAGTTCAATTCCCAGCACCGCAAAAATGGGAGAAGGGCCTGGCAATCCACTCCCAAGGTAATCCCGAAACAGTCAGCCATTGAAATCCCTATGAGGGTCACTATGAGTCGTATACCGACTCGACGGCACCTAACAACAACAAAGATCAAAGTTCATCCCCAAACTAGAAATTCTACCTTTCAAAAAACGCTAGAACACAATTCGGCCAAGTACTTTGGCACTCTGTAACAAGGATAACCTTTCCTTCGGTGTCCAGTAACCTGTTCCTCATTTCCATCTTAGACCCCACCAAAATGGCCTTTGACATCTGCATTTCTATAAATATCTTAGAGACGAGATACTTTCTTTCCAGCTCTCTTCCTTTCTTCCTGAGCCCTTACCAGCATTGCTTTTAACATCCATGTTTCTGCCAACAGTTCCTTGATGACAATCTAGATGTCTTTGACATGTACCTCAAAATGCCTTCAACTGTCTACTTCCAAAGCCACGTATACACTTTAGGTATCTTTATGCCTGCATCCCACTTCTGGTATCAAAATCTACCTTAGTCGGTTTCAGCTGCCATAACACATTACCACAGATTGTGTGACCCACAAACAACGGATATTCATCTTCTCACAGTTCTGGAGGTCAGTAGTCTAAGATAAGGTTCCTGCCAATTTGATTACTGACAAGAGCTGTCTTCCTGCCTTGTAGATGGCTTCCATCTCACTCTGTCCTCACATCGTAAGGAGGGAGAGACAGAGACAGAGCAAGGGAGGGTGAGCACACACACACATTCTCTGGTGTCCTTTCTTACAAAGCCACTAATCCTCTCAGAGTAGAGCTCCATGCTCATGACCTCATTTAACCACAGCTATTTCCTAAACTGCGTCTTACATATTTCGGACATGTAGTCAGGAGAGAACAATCCCTGGAGAAGGACATCATGTTTGGAAGAGTGGCAGGTCAACGCAAAAGAGGAAAACCCTCTATCAGATGGATTGACACAGTGTCTGCAACAACGGGCTTAAACATAAATAAGATTGTTTGCCTGGCACAGAATCGGCAAGTGTTTCGATCTGCTGTACATAGGGTCGCTATGAGTCGGACTCGACTCGACGGCACCTAACTAACAATTCCTTAGAAGTAGTTAAATACAGCCATATTGGGAATTCGGGCTTCAACATATGAATCGCAGGGGGTGACAGACATTCAGTCCACACTAGAAACTACATATTTACTCTAAAGTTTGCAAATTCCCAGGACCCTCCATTAGGCCCATGGTGAGTTTTGAGGGTAAGTACGTGCACTTACACTAGTGTCGGCAACAGGCTGAGGTGTGGGCAGCTGTACCACATATCTCCAAATATGAGCGGTCTGATCTCCAGAAGCTGAAGAGAGAAATCGGGAAAATTACCCAATGTACACACCATGCGCAAAATGTGCTCTTTGCTATCATCAGATTTTTCTAACTTAGTGGTCATTTCATAAAGTGATGTACTTTACTTAAATAGCTACTTCAGAGATTACAAACGCAATTAAATGTGCAAAATCAAGATTATGATTATTTCCAAAAATACTTCCCCTTTTGTTTTAGGGTAGAGAGCTGTGAAAGTTCAGAGAAAATTTACAAATAGTGTATTTTAGTCTCCATCTATCTAATAGAAATTCTATTATAGCTTGTGACTATAACAAATTCTGAGGTGTTTCAGGAACGTGAGTAATACTCATTTTCACCCATCCATCATTGATAGGTCTTTACAATTTGCCAGGCACCTATTAGTATTACTTATTTGTGCTGCTTCCTAGTCCTCACTTTTTACCGGCCAAAGTGTATAAGGAAATGCTTTCACTTAGACAGGAAAACACAAAGGACAGCACAGAACAGGCCCTCAGATGTACCAGAATGGGCAGCATGACTTCCATCTTCTCTTCACTGCCGCAGCACTTGCCTAAAGATGTTATTTTTTTGTAGTAGAATCAATCTGCCACCCTGACTTGGCAATTTCTCTTCAACTCAGCATTATATGAGATATAAAAATTGCAGTCGAACTCTCCACTCTGTATAGCCCTCTGACTTTATCTGTTCTAAGTTTCTACCAGTTCTTTTCCAAAGTGTCTCTTGGCTTCACCCTCTTTTCTAAACCTTTGGTTTATATCTAGACAGACCCAACTGTTACTGGTCTCCTTTCTTCCTTTCCCCTTTCCTAACACACAACAAAATATCAGTGTAATAAGGTTTGAATTCCTTGCCTACTTTACTCTTGAGACACTTATTAAGCTATAAATTGGCTGTGATGGTCTAGGCCTGTGAATATGACTCTCAGGCTAACTTTCCCATCATACTCGTCTCGCATATAAAAATTATCTGACCACACAGGCACCGTGGCACATGCCTGTAGTCCCCACAATGCAGAAGGCTGAGGAAAAAGGATCCCAAGTTCAAGGCCAGAGGTAGCCTGTGTAACTTAATAAGACCCTGTCTCAAAATAAAAAATAAAAAAGAGGCTGGGGATGCAGTTCAGCAGTAGAGCACTTGCCTGGATGCACAAGGCCCTAGGTTCAACTCCCAGCTGCTGTGGTGGTGGTGGTGGTTGTTAGGTAACGTCAAGTAAGGTTCAACTTCTAGAGACCCCCATAGGGTTTTCAATGGCTGATTGTTTTGGGAATGGACTGCCACATCCTTCTCCATTTTGCGGTGCTGGGGACTGAACCCAGGTCCTCAAAAAGTGCAGAGCCGCATAAGACAGCTAAACCCTAGACCCAGGTTCAACCCCCTAGTACTGCAAGAAGGAAAAAATTTCTCTGACCCAACTGAGTGATTGCTGCACCTCGCACATTAATACAAATGTTTGTGCTCAGGCTTCCTCTTAAATAACTTCACCTACACCAATCACCCAGTCATCTCAATTTCTCTGTTCTATCCCAGGATTAGCAAAACCTGGTCCACGGGCCAAATCCAGGCCACCACCCACTTCAGTGACTAAACAGCCATGTCCCGTCATCTGTGCATTGTCTTTGTTGTTTTCAAGCTACTACACCAGAACTGAGGAGTGGTGATAGAGACCTTATGGTCACAAAGATGAAAATATTTACTCTTTGGTCCTTTACAGAAAGTTTGCTGACCTGTGGCCTATTAAAAGCCAACACATACCCTGTAAGATTATCACTAGTGCCCCCATCACAAGGCTCTACAATTGCCTGAAGATTTTCTTTAAAAATCCTCAATACAATAAGGTTACACTTCCAAAGTAACAAGTGAAGGTATGTTTTCAAAACCAGTGCACAAAACATGACAAACCCACGCTACCACAGCCTTGGTAAACAGCCCAGAAAGGAATGCAAATGCTGCCACTGGGCAAGCGCTGTGTCTCTGGACTGTTCCTTTCCTCATTTACTTCAGGTGTGGACAGGAGGAGGAAACAGCAGGAATCATGCGGCTTCAAAGAACTGTGTTATGACCTACTATGAAACATCATCTACAACAATAAGATACTTTCTAAGAAAGACTTCAGGAAGAACAGGAATTCCTTTTAATTTCACAATAAATTACAATTACTCAAACTGGTGATCCATTATTGATTTTACTACAATGCAGTTTTCTTTAATCACTTCTCATATAATTCATAAAATCTCTGCTAAAGATTGTCTAGCCTTCATAAAAGCCCTGGATAACTCTGATATTACTGATAAAAGAGTGTGCATCGTTGTTTTAACATTATCAATAATGCTGTTCAATAAAGAAAAGAAATCAACATACCAGTGAGAGCCACCTGCTCTGAGGGATGAAATTTTATAGAATTTACTGCAAAATAAAAACATTACAAAACAAGTTTTAAAGTAACAGAACATGTTATCAAGATTTATTAGCTTCTGCATGTATTGTTAACATTAAAATTAAAAATTAAAGAACTATGATAGGTCAGTATTAGAGCCTCCCATTCGACTAAACAATGAATAAATGTGTAAGTATAAAAAATTGTACCTCTGTACAATTAAAAAAACAAAAAAACTGAAGTATGACCTATCAAACTGCTAAATGATAAGACACACAGAAAAAGAATATTAATGGTCTAATTTTATAGATAAGTCACTTAGAGCTAAAAATAAACCAGGATGAAAGAGCGTGAACCCGAAAACAGAAGAAGGCAAAGCGTAATGCACATGCACTGCTTATCGCCTGCTCAGCTGCTTTCCTTCCCAGCCTGCAGAACTCCCATCTATTCTATGGCAAGTGGAGACCACAGGAGTAAAGTCCCCAGACTCGGAATGAATCGAGATGAGATTAAACCAGTTGTGGTATCTTCTCCTGCTCCTTATCCAGATTCAGGAGACAGAAAGGGAGTGTGGTGAAGGTCTTCTGAGGATGGTCTCATTTTCTCAATAAAAAAGCTAAAGCCAGAGAAAAGATCCCAGCGCTTCTTCCTTCCTTCCGTAAACGCAGCCAGATTATTTCAAAGGGAGGCCAACAAACCAGCAAGCATTAGCCTACAAACCAGCACACGCAGGCTGGAGCCTAGCGCAAGGGGACTCAGGTACTCGGCAGATCTTGAGCCTCCCCCTACCCTTCTCAGACTGAAATCACTGTCAGTCTGACACAAGAGCTGAACTCAGGCCACTCTGGGGAGGCCCAACTCTCACTTCCACATCTTGAAAAGAAAATGCATAACCCTTACACAAATGTCATGGAAATTTTGCCAAACTTCAGTAAGTTATCTCCTTTAATGAAATTTTGTTAGGCACATCATCAGAATTGTATTTCTCTAAAGGACTACATGAAATACGGCAGAAAATGCTATTTTACTGTTAACATTAAAATACAGGTAACTGTGTGATGAGCAGGTGAAAACTGAATACCTTTTTAGTAATAAATTAAGCAACATAATGCTAAAAAAATTCTTCAAAGAACAAATGTGAAGTGAGAATACAGAAACAGAGACTACAGCAGTCATTCTTTTAACAATTTCATTTTATTTTTGAGCACCTATTATATATATTCCAGGCACCAAGTTAAAAACTTGGAGGCAATGCAACAGCGCCATAAAGTCTATGAGACATAGGTGGAGAGGAAGACTGGCGAGCGAGTTCCATGGAGAGAGGATGTTTAATATGGGAAAGGTACGAGCATGTTTAGAAAAGCCCACGGCAAGAAAGAGGCAGAGGACACAGGTGGCAAGAATAGAGGAAGGTGAGAAGGTGCGAAGAAAAGAAGAAGGGGGGTCCAGAGCTCACTTCAAGCCCTAGCCTTGGAAGTGACCACTGAGATGCGCAGCGTGGTGCTGAGATGAACGATTCACCTAAGCGTGTAACTGTGTACATCTAAGGACAACGCTAACTCTGTCCACTGAAGTTCAGGACACAGTGGCAGCTGGCAGAGGAGGGGAGTGAACAGGTAGACAGCCTCCAACAGAGATTGGAGAGGGGGGAATTCCAGGTAGAAGGACCCTCACACGGCATTCGGGAGGAAAGAGAGACATGACACTTAGTCAGGACTTTAGTGCACACACACATATAACTGCCAAGACAGAAGAGGTACTACAGATAGCACTACTGACATGAAAGCACAATCAGAGCGTAATCTCTGTTTAGCCTAAAACTGTGTATCCAAGTTGTCATTATGAATAAATCTCTAGAATAGTTACATGTTTTGTAATGAATAATGCACACATTTCAATTATGAAATTTCCTACCTATGACTTATACAAAACACTAAATAAAAGGCAGACTAGCAAATTGTACCTTAAGGGAGTTGAGCTTTTTCCCTTTATTAAACTCATACAAGCTAAAAGGCAAGAGTTCATCTTAGTCTCTGAATATATCATGCTATCCCCTGACAACCAAAATAGTAAAGCTTCCTATCAAGTGTAAAACTTTCTCTCACTATAGCTGACTTTATCGTGAAAGATTTGAAAAATAATTCAAAAGAAATAGCTTCTGACTACAGTGTTCATTTAGGTAAATGCTTACCTGAACCTACGTGGCCTGTGTATTTGACAAGACATTTCCCAGTTTCTATGCTCCACAGCAAAGCTGTGTGATCTGAAAGATCAATATAAAGAAGTCAAAAGTTAGCCAACATCAATTTTGTAGTCTTTTTAATACAGGAATAAGACAAATACTCTAAAAATAAGAAGCTACAATATCATTAACGTTACTTGCAACTTAATTCTACTACTTTATAAAATTCAATTCTGCTCAGAAAACGTTCCCAAGATCAGAGAGGGTGTGTCTTGTCTGAGGCCATGGAATTGGCAAAAGAACAACGAGGGATTCAATTTCCTCGTGTTATTACATTGATAGTATCATGTTCTGAACTATACATTAGTTATTTACACCATGGTTTCATTATATTACTGAAGTATTAGAACTTTCCAGAATATCTTCTGACATTCAAATTCAAAACGCATCCAAATCCAATTAAATTATGTGAGACAATGAATATTTCCTTGGGTCTTTCCTCTTATAGGAATTAAGCAGATTCAAAGAAAAATCTGATAAATAAATGCGCGTTATCCAAATGAAACTTCAGAAATATCAGAAAAAAGCCAGATGCAGAGGTGTGTGCCTGTAATCCAAGTAACTTGGGAGATGGAGACAGGAGGTTTGCAAGTTCATGGCCAGAGGCAGTCTATGTAACTTTGCAAGACCTCGAGTCAAAATAAAAAATAAAAAATGGGTTAGGGGTGCAGCCCAGTGGCAGAGCACCTTGTAAAGCATGTGTGAGGCCCTGATTCAACCCCCAAATACAAAAGGAAGGGAAAGGAAAGGAAGGGAAGGGAAGGGGAAGGAAGGGAAGGAGAGGGCAAAGAAATACTAGAAAAAGATCTTTCCAGTCTTTTTGTTTTTTTTGGAGATAGGGTCTCACTGGCCTCTGACACGTAATCCTCCTGCCAAGTGCTGAGACTACAAGCATGCACCACCAAGCCTGGCTCTACATTTTTTTTCTAAGTGAGATTTCAAAGCAATCTGAATAAACTACGAACACAGTTTCAAACAAGAGAAAGAACTTTTTTCACCACAGTAACTACTTTACCACTTTCCTTTTCAACTTTAAGAGTAGAATCTAATAAGTAACTTACTTGTCACAAACTGGAAAGGTCATTTAACAGGTTAAGCACCATTTTTCCTTTTAGCAATTTTTATCTGAAGGAGTACTATGTTATACCAACCTTACTGCTCATAAACTATCTGGTTTGTGGTGAGAAGAAAGAGGTCTCTAACACCCACCCCTAGGGATGTCAACAGCTACCACTGCCGGCCGTCCTCCATAGAGAATGTGCATTTTTCCAGTTACCACCATAATGCTTCCCCTCAAGTGTACCTCACTACTGTAAGAAAAATGTCACCTATATCTCCAAATCAGAAATATGCCTAGCTATAAACAACGAAAACAAAGCCAATAAAAAATACCTAATGTTTAAAAATATCCTACCTATGTTGTCTCTACCATTTGAATACTGATTCCTTAACAAGTTAAATCCAAGTACTTTCTTCCTCAGACACCCAAGTCCACTGGTGGCTGTGACGTCCACCCACTGGACTACAGAAAGGCAGGACCACAGGCCTCAGAAGCAGCAGGTGCTCCCACACCGAGGCAAAGGCTTTAGTTCTAATGGTTCCGCTGCCACTTTTGCCTCCAGGAATCACTCTGCTACTGTCACCTGAAAGTCACCTCCATCAGTTATCAGACAAACCCACGATTCAATGTGCCAGCTGGACCAGGTTCTGGCTCACCAGCAGACGCGGTCCCGAGCACCACTGGCTGTGTCCTTGCAACGCTGACGTCCCAGATGCCATCCCTGTGGCCAATGTACTCCTTCACAAGCTGGCAGACGGCCCTCGACGTGGTGGTCTTAAAGCTGGAGACGATCTAAAGGTGAGGAAGAAAGGAGCAGCTCTGAACATTCACTAGAGTCAATTTTTCTAAGCTAAGAAAGGTAAACAGCAAAGAGATGACTTGAGAAATGAACACTAAAGGAACACGACACAGCATGGAGGGCAACGCCAGGCCTGTCCAGCTCACAGCCATGGAGGATGCAGACTCCAGAGGCTTCAGAAGACTCCTCCACTCCACAGGTGGGTAGGAGCCACGTGAGCAGCGCCTGATGCCGAAGAAGGGCAGAGGCGGGCACTTCAAGTCACTTCCCCAATCATCCAGATCACCAGGCACAATCTCTAAAGCCCTTAAAACAACAGTGAGCTAGCTGGCCAGGCAGACACGAAAACGTCAGGAAGGATACCCCAACCCCTTTACGCCCTAACTGCGCTCACTGGGAACTGTGATTTTTTTTTTCTGATTTGGATCATTTATACCAACCATATGTTATCAGAAGGAAAAAAAAAAAAAAAAGCCCATGCTGGGGGGAGGAATCAAAAGACGACACTTGTAACAGATGAGCAGGTTTGTTCAAGACTGTTTATTGAGCATTTGCTCAAAGCCAGGCACTGTGCTAGATGGAGGAGACAGAGCTGAAAGACACAAGGGCGCCTTGCCTTTTGGAAGCTCACAGTCTAATGGGAGACAGAAATGAAAACAATACAGACAACGAGGTACACACAGTAAGGGATCGTCTTGTGTAATACATACATAACTAGCAATTCTCATTTTTTTTAACAAGGAAAAATATGACGTGAGTGAAGAAGAAACTAAACACAAAGATTTCTTTAGGGTTTGCTTGGTAAGTTGTTCTGAATAAAAGAAAAGCTTTTCGACTTTTAATTAAATCACAAAAATATAGATTAAGGATAATGAAACCATAAAGTCAAATGAAAACAAAAATTGGTGATATCATACAGCTTATTTTAAACATTGATTCCACAAAGCCCTGAAAAATGTATCTGAATTCATTCTTCTATAAACACATTAAGGCACATTCCTCTGTTACATGAATTAGGTATGAAAGACAAAACAAAACGCTTAATGAAGAGATGATTACCATTTTTTACCAGTAGCATAAAGATTCTATTTGACTTGGTTTAAATTTAACAGAAAACATAAAAGCACTAGTTCAACCTCAAATTCATCATTTCTTCCTTCCTTTCTGAAAGATGTTCAACCTATACAACCCAGCAAAATTATCCTTCCACAGAATAAAAAAGTGCTTTTGCTTACAGAAAAGTGCCAAATAATGTTACAACATTTTAGGAGGGAATAAAGTTATAGATCATGTAAAACTTTCCCCATAATTAAGTTTTTGTAAATTTTATTTTCCAAGTCTCCCACCATTTCTAATATAAATAATACTATTACAGGAAACTAGTAGAGACACATTTTCCAGCTATTCCATTCATAAGGTAAGAATGGAGGGTTCACTGCTGTGATAAGCCAACCATATTTCTGGTGTCATTTGAAGTAGAAGATCATACACTATTTATGAATATTGTAACATATCCTCTCCTGTGTTGCTTCTAAAATGCCCACCACATATTAAGCATCTATTAACTTTAACTTTTTGTTCTTAAAAACAATGACTTAGTCACAATTACAAAGAGGCTCAACAAAACAGACTGAATCACTAAGGATCACTCTGACAGAACAGCAGCAGAATGAAACAACTAAACGATGTTTATGCCTGTCATCCTAAGTCATTTCAACTGAGATACAATCTAAAGTCCTTTTGAAAAAAATTTAGAAAAGGTTTTCCCACGACGAAAAATACTTCATAAAAATATTTGCGAACATTTTCACAAGCTTCTTTAGGGTAGTTCGTAGTTTAAACTGTCTTATCTCCCTCTCAATACAGCACTGAAACTATGTAAGCAGCCCCCAGGGAGGAGGAGAGCAGGCTCTGAGTTTGCTTAGTACTTGCTTAGTACACTCCTGTGTTCCCACTCTCTCACAAGCACACTACTTGCCTTTCATAGGTCTGAGTCACAAGGAGGGAAAGTAATGAACCTAGATGGCAGCATTTATTTTTCTTGTTGCACTCATGCTTAGTTTTTACACCAAGAATCCATGCTGTAGGGCAAATCAGAATGTATTCTGTTGCCAAATTATGTCTTCCATTCTCAAGTGTCTTATATTTTCGTTATTAAGATGAGTATATAATATGTGCAAAATGCTACAAAGATCATTAGTGATGTTTCTTATAAATTCAGATGAATTTCTAACCCTAAAACAACCGAAGCTTTAAGTATTTCTACTGCATTTTTAAGCAAAGTATTGTACATATTTTTACATTTCTCCAAACCTTATTTTTATTGCTCATGATAAAGGATAACTTTATATAATCATTCTTCCTTCTACTTCAGAAATAATCAAAAAGTTTTGGAATTCAAAGACCACACATTGAATACATACACAAAGCACCAGAATAAACAATATAATTCAAGAGAATGTAACAAGAAGTTAAATGAGGAAAAACATAATTTCACACTTCATTTTGAGGTTTAATTTATTAAAAATTTCAAAACTTGTAAGGGTTAGATATTAAGACCAAAAACATCAAATAAATCAGTAGCTTACATTCTAGATATTATCAAAGAAAGCAGCAGAAAATGTCAGCAACCTCAATACTCGTATCTCCTTTTAAATAACAATTACCAAAGACTTTCAAATAAGAGCAAGTGGCAGAAGCACTGAACTTGCCCTATTATTTGCAGCTATTCTCACATGTTTACCTCAGTTGGTAGAGTGCTGATCCGCACTCTCTGAGGACCTGGGTTTGACCCTCAGCACTGAAAACATGGGAGAAAGACGTGGCAATCCACTCCCAAAGCAATCCCAAAACAATCAGCCACTGGAAATCCTACAAGGGTTGCTATGAGTCAGACTCCACCCCACGGCACCTAACAACAATAATCTCACAGGAGCTATTATGCTAAATAACTCAAGCTCAAGAGAATAAATTTGAAAATACAAAGTTAACAATAACTATTTGTGTAATCACAGCAGACTCTGCAAATTTCAACTCTTCCCCACAGGTTTATCCAAAGGAGTGTATATTCACTAAAATAAGGTAATTAGTTTATCTTTCACATACTTGAAATACTCCAAAGGAGAGCTGCATACAAAATTACCTGAAAATGCTTCATTCCATGACTTCTCAAACAATTCTTGCCACTTTAAGGTCAACACAAGACACTTTAAAGTAAAATTTTACAAATGTCCCTTGCAGATAGACCTTCACTTACACATCATACTTAGAAAATTCAAAAAAAAAATAATGAACTAAAATATAACTTTAGCTGAAAACGTAATTTTCATTGCCTGACACTTATCTCTTAGCTTTGTCCAAATCCAGAGCCTTTGTATCAAACCAATTAACAATAAAAATATATCTTTCTCCTAAAGACAATCCATTTAGTAATACATAATATATTGATCTCAGTGAGTATTAGGGCAAGTGAAGTCTAAGCATCTGCATACTACATGTAGCCACTTAACATGACACTATCCTAGAAACCAGATATTTTGCTTTTTCTATTACACATCTCCAACTGGAAAATATGCAATTTAAAGTACACATCTGCACAGCGTAAGCACCACATGACTGGTTCAAGAGCCAGCGCCCTGCATACCTTGCTGGTGGAAGCCTTGTAAGTGGTCTTTAGTTTCTGAGAAAGCTGACTGGTACTGTGACTGGCTGCAGAGACAGAGAACCAACAATCAAACACGAACAACTGAAGAGTCAAGGCATTCCTAAGGGCAGCTTTGTTTTACACAAAAATCAAGTGAAACCCAGGAGGGCCTGCTCGCCTGTCAACACGAGACAGGAGACAGGAGCGGAGCCGGAGCACAGGCCTGGGCTCCTTGGCTCTTTGTCAGCTAGATCCACACCTCAATTACAGATGTCAAGTTCTGCTGACAGTAGAAGGAAATGAGCCAGTGCCCTTATTAAATTCCAGAGGTCCTTGGTAAGCAATTTTGGGGATAGTAATTTACAAGCCTTCACCCTACCTTTTGTCTTGAGCTGGCCCTTACTCAGTTCTGCCCCATCAATTGCTTGTCCTTCAGCAGCTAGGCGTTCATTGAGAGTATCGATTTCTCTACGCACTGGAAATAAAGTACATGTTTTCAAAAACGTAAGATATGTCTTTATGTTTAAGTATATTCACCACTTCTAAAACTTACAAACATGTTATATTAATATTGTCAAAATAAAGGCATGAAAAATATTCTAAACAATATCACAATGTATAGTTTCCAAAAACTCAAGCCATCATTTCAGGTATCATTTAAAAAATGAAAGCTCTCATGCTCTTGCTACCCTTGGACGCTGCCTTAGGGTCTAAAGCAGGGCCCTGGTGCTCTCAGTTTCCTTTGTGCTCGATTCTGATACTGTGTGAAATTCAGTGAGATATTTATAGTCCACCTGAGGATACCGCAACTGAAGAGAAAACATACAGCAACAATATGTAACTACTGCTATGTTGCAAGAGGCTGGGGCAGAGTGCTGCTTTGCACTTTCTGAGGGCCTGGGTTCGATGCCCAGCACTGCAAAAATGGGAGCAGGATGTGGCAATGCACTTCCAAAAACAATCCCAAAACAGGCAGCCACTGAAAACTCTATGAGGGTCGCTATGAGTCAGACTTGACTCCATGGCCCCTAACAACAACGGGTATGTTACACACAAAATTTCCAAGTGAGGATTACAGATAAAAAAGAATAAATGTCCCAGAAAAGTTCTGAAAAATGAGTAAGAATTATCGAATCATTGGGGGTAAAAAATAAACAAAAAGGACCCTAGTTATGAAGACCAGAACAAGCACCAACACAGAAAAGGGAAACAGGGATCCTTCTGTGCTTCAGAAGGACCTCTGGAGCGGGCCTCAGACATCCACGCCATTATCCACCCTACAGAGCCAAGGAAAGAGAGACTGGGCCAGGGAAGTAACTAGTCCAAGGACCCAAAGCTCCTGACTGACATGGCACTGCTAGGACCTGACCTGCACATACATCCACCTAACTCTACAGTCTACACCCTCACAACACCATGCAGAGTCCTAGGACTGTGCAAGGAGGAGACTGGTCCGGCCAAAGCCCGGAACAAGGTTAAGTCAGGAATAGGCTAAGGGAAAATGCCTTTAAACAGGACCCAATCTGAGCAACTGGACTTTATCTTATCCATAGCAAGGAGCCACCAAAACCTGTAAGTGCTAGACAATGTACACGCAAGGCACCTTCCAGCGTCAGTAATTCATAAGCCTGTGGTTCTTCCTGCTCCCTCCTGCTCTGACTCGTTTGGTTTTTGCTTTTTGTTTTTGACACAGGTTCTCACTATGCAGTCCAGGCTAGACTCAAACTGGTGATCTTCCTGCCTCCACCTCCCAAGTACCTGGATTACAGGTGCGAACCACTATGCCTGGCATCCTCTGGTTTTTTAAACAAACTGCATGAATTCACAAAACATAAGTCCTTACATCACAATGGAAACCCAGTAATACATCAGTCATTAACGCTCTGACACTTAAAAATCCCTTAAAATCAAGAGCTGTTGGAATCATTTCTCCCTCCATAAGTTTTCAAGACAGACTTTAAAAGGGAGGCATTAAATATTAAAATATTAAATTTTCCAACAGCAGAGTTTAAATGGAATAGGATTGCATTCTCTTCATTATTAATCCAACCACAGCAGTTATGAAGTGCAAAATAGCCTCATAATTCAAATGCTGCTCGTTAGTATTCAATTTTTGAAGTTAACTTATACATAAAGCATGAAAGGCTTGATTATAATTGATTTGCATGATATAAATTTGATAAACACAAACTCAATAAAAATAAAAATTGGAAAGTCATGGAGCAGTGAAAGGGACAGGTTCATTTCCTACTATTTTATAGTGAAGTATTAATGCATACAGCTTCAAATGAGCAGATCTAAAACTACATTATTTATGCTTACTGAAACAATCACCAGAAAACCTAAAAGCAAAAAATATTTTCCTCTGAAGAGTTCAACAAGACAAAGGAGTAATAAATGGTAGATATCTTTTCTTTTTATACTGATTATTTTTTAAGCATATGTTGGTGTTACTTTCAAAATAAAAACCAAAAAAACTAAAGCCAAGCTAATTCAAAATTCTTACCTTTAAAAGTAACATATACTTTTTCGGAAATTTTCAATTGACAGTATTATATTATAAAGAAAAACATGAATCAAATTTTTCCAATTTACAGTAGACTTGGTGTAGGAAATTAAGATCCATTATTTTTTTATAAAATCACAATTTGTATTGGTTGGTACAGGAGGCAGAATAACAGCCTCTTCAAAGATGCCCATGCTTTATGCCCCATAGCCTGTGAATATGCTGCCTCATTAGGTACAAAGGTTCTTCAGGTGGATTATGCAGGGAGCTCAGTTCACAGGCATTCTTAGGAGAGGAGACCGAAGGATGGGTGGAGGCAACCAGAGGATCCATCACCAAGGGGGACCATGAGCCAAGGAGTGTGGCAAGGGGACCTATCCAAAAATCACAAGGAACTGAATTTTGTCATGGTACAAACAACCAGGAAATGTTCACTCCTAGAGCCTCCGGAATGGTGCACAGCTCTGCCAATGCCTTGACTTTAGTGTGGTGAGAATCATGCCAATTCCACAGAACTGTAAATTAATAATCTGTGTAAGTCACTAAGTTTTGCGACAGCAGAATAGAAAATTAATACAGTGATGAATGTCTTTCCACAAATTTTACTCTGAAAGATTTCTATAGATAGGTGAAAAGTTTAGGAAGTACATTAAAATAGGAAATACTTACATTCTAAGTTTTCAATATAAAGGTTTTCAAATTCTCTTTCTATTTGACCAAACAGTTCCAGAAGTGTACTGCGAACTGAGGAAGGCAGTTTAGAATCCTGTAGAAAAGATTTTGTTTAAAATGAATGAACAACTTTAATACCAAATACTAATATACTTTTTCAAACAATTATCTTTTACTTTAAGCTCTTGTATCATTTTCTCTTATTTCTTATATAAAAAAGGCTTAAAGAACTTGAAGTTTGGCAGGGGTATAGTTCAGCATGGCCTCAGTAAGAGGCACTCAGTAAGAGTCATTAATGCTCTGATACTTAAAAATCCCTTAAAATCAAGTGCTGTTGGAATCATTTCTCCCTCCATAAGTTTTCAAGACAGACTTTAAAAGGGAGGCATTAAATATTAAAATATTAAATTTTTTATTTTATTGGGGGTCTTATTGGGGATTTAACCCCCTATAACAACAACAACAAAAATAAGGTTTCAAGTTTCTACAAAGGAAAATGTAATCAAATTGTATAAATGGTTATCTAGGATAATAGGAGATACAGGAACAAGTACTTCTTCGAAATAACGCAACTTTTCCTTTCACAAGTATGAACTGAAGTTCTCTAGAGTAGCCACATCTCAAGATCCTGCACACTGATTAGCCTATCAGAACATCATAATTGTGAGAGATGGAAAATTGCAGTTCAAAAGCCAAAATTATCCTGGGCTATCTTCAGTCACACTCACCTCTTTTTTTAACTTTATGGTACTGGGGGCGCTGAACCCAGGACCTCATGCGTAGTTTGCAAGTGCTCTACTACTGAGCTGTACTCCCAGCCTCTTTTTAAAATTTTATCTTGAGATACAGTTTCATTAAGTTATGTAGGCTGCCTCTGGCCATAAACTTCTCTGCTGCTCATAGGTTTTCACTGGTGGATTGATTTTGGGGAGTGGGTTGCCGGGTCCTTCTCCCAAGCCTACAGCACCTAGTGTTCCCAGGCAGTCTCCCATGCAAGAACTAACCAGGCCCAACCCTGTTTAGCTTCTGAGATCTGACAGGATCAGATGCCACAGTGGTATGGCTACAGGCATATATTTTATAAACTACTTAAAATATATACATATGTGGGACTGGGAGTGTAGTTCAATGGCATAGCACTTGCCTAGCAACTGTGAACCCTGAATTCATTCCCCAGTACCAAAAAATTATATACATATCCCTTCCCTGCACACACACACAGAACCACTACTTTAAAACCTCAATCTGACATAATTGGTAATTTCAACATCCCTCTAAAAGGCTGATGAAGAACATGAAAAGAAACCTTAAAGTAACAATGAAAATTTAAACTAAACTATGGACAAGGTTATTCTAGACACTGCAAACATGAACTTGCCTGAACTGAGAAGCACAATTCGTATTTAACTCGAGGCCATGCCTTGGGGTCTTTGCATATTCTACACACTCCTCATGGGACATTCCCTCTTCTCGAGTGCTACATCCCTATAGAGAAGCCCTCCGAATCTCACCCTGGCCACATCTCTTCTTACATGTGCCAGTTCCTATACATCTATGCCAATGATGTCTTGTTTTGCTTCGGTCTGGTTTTTGAAATAGGATCTCATTATGAAGCATAAGCTGGCCTCAAACTCACAATCCTCCTGTCTCAGTCTCCCAGGTGCTGGGATTACGAGACTGTGCCACTACACCATGCTCCAATAATGGTTTAAGCTCTTTATTATTCAGCAACTAAAGTGTTGTTATTTACCCAGATATTAAATGCATCTTAAAAGTAATAGTCATGGGCAGCTCAGGAGGTTGAGGAAGGAAGATCGAAAGTTCAAGACCAGAGGCAGTCTGGGTAATTTATTGAGACCCGGTCTCACAAAAGTAAAAATATGGGCTGGGGGTGTGCAGCTCAGTGGTCCAGCACTTGCAAAGCATGCAAGCGTGATACCCTGGGTTCAACCCCCAGTACCACACACACACACAAAAAGTAATAGTCATGGAAAACAAAGTTGAGATGCATAATGGAAAACAAGCCATTAACCCCTACTTGGCATTGCACTCCTGGGGTCACAATGACCCCATGACACATGGACTCACACTAAGTGCTACAACACCCCACATCCAGCTCCTGCAGGGCTCTGTTTTGACCCACAATACCTGTTAAGGGTAAACCTCACTTTATAAAATAACCAAGAACCTAAAAATAGTGAAATGAGAACTTTTTCACTACAGGACAAGTTAAGCCACGTGAGAAAATACCTTCACAAATTCCTTTTTGATCTTCTCTATCAGTTCTTCATTTTTGTGTCATTTAATTTCACAGACCCTGAAACAAGCACTGCTGAACTTTTGACACCATTTGAGAAAATTCAACACTCAAAAGCTGCTATGATTCAGTACAGGTTTTAAATGAACTTGCATCTCACCACATCAACACTGCCACACACCTAAAATAGTACATCTATGCAGGAAGCAGCTTGTCAGGCCACAGTCAATGCTGCATACAGATATGTAGGTAAGATACACCCACATACACATGCATGTAGATTCAACTGTCCTCTGCAACCACAGACCTGCCCCTGCACTAACCACCACTTTCTAAACTACTTTACATTCATGAATCTAAGATGTAGAAAATTAAGCTTAGCATAATATCACTCACACTAATCCTCACTCTTTTTGATACTGCTCCCCAACAACTGAGAGAATTACTGTATATTTTGTCTAGAAAATGATTACTACCATAATTGAAAGCTACTGGCAATCAACAATTCTACATTCCCACCCAGCATTCTACGTACACCTACCATGCAACTGCCCACACCACACACCTACTCTCTTCCCCCTTGCTGGAGAGGGAGAGCGGAGCATCTAACGAGGTGCATGCTGGGTCGGCCCACTCCGAATGGCACTCATTCAACAAATAAACACTGTTTAGGCAACATGGGAGACACAAAGAAGAGGCCTGGAAGAGCAGCACAGAGGACTAGGATGTCTACCTTTGTAAACATTACTGTGAGATGCCATCACCCCCACAGACTACATCACAATGGAGGACAAGACTCAAGAAGGCCCAGAGAAGAACAAGTTACCTTATGTGGGTTATGTGGGAGGCAACTTCAGAAGATAAGAAGAGATAGAATTTTGATGGCAAAAGTGTAAGTAAATGGAAAAACTTTTAAAAACTATCTTACCTACACTATCCAATATAACAGCCACCGGCCATATGACTATCTAAATCTCAATATAATTTTTAAAAGTTTTTAATTGAAATGTCATGGCCTAAGTCACCGCATTTCAAGTACACAAACAGTCACAGGTAGTTTGTGGCTCCCATATCAGATGGCACAGAATACATTTCTGTCATCACAGAAGTCCTACCACATGGCCTTGGTCTTACTCTCTTAAGTGACTGAATTGTGTACCCCAAAATTCATGTGTAGAGGCTCCAGTTCTCAGTTCCTCAGGCTGAGATATTTAGAGGTAGGGTTTTACAAAGATAACTGAGGTAAAATGTAGTCCTAAAGGTGAGGCCTACTCCATTATGACCAACGACCTTCTAGGAGAAGATGAGGACATGCAGAGAGGAAAGACCGTAAGGACACAAAGAGAAGGCCACAACCTACAAGCTAGGGGAGAGGCAGTGGAGAAGCCAACACTTCCCCTACCCTGATCACAGATTTCAGCCTCCAAGATTGTTTGAAAATAAGTATCTGTTGTTTAAGCCACTCAACATATGGTACTTTGTTACAGAAACCCTCGCAAAGTAATACACTAAGAATATCAAACCTGTTTTTATTCCCAACATTAAATTAAAATGTACTCAGTTTGCATAGAAACTGGAACAAGGCACAGTTGACCCTCTATATCCACAGGTTCTATATCTGTAGATTCAACCAGCTCCGTGGCACACATGCATAACTCCAGGACTCAGGGGCACGAGGCAAGAGGATCGAGAGCTCAAAGCCAGCCTGGCCTACATACCAAAGCTAAGCCTTAAAAAACCAAAAAAGCGAAAAAGAAAACATCTGGGAGAAAAGCGCTACACCTGTACTGAACATGTTGTTGTTGTTAGGTGCCAGCGAGTGGTGTCCGAATCGCAGCAACCCTACCTGTAACAGGCGAAACTGTATTGTCAATGCTTCTCTGCTATTCATAGGGTTTTCAATGGCTGACTGTGCTTTGGGAGTGGGTTGCTGGGTCCTTCTCCCAAGATTACAGCCCCTGGTGTTCCCAGGTGGTCTCCCATCCGAGGACTAACCAGACCCAACCCTGCTTAGCTTCCGAGACCTGACAGGATCAGACACCACTGTGCTACAGCTGCAGGCACTGAACACGTAGAGACTTCTTTTTTCCTTGCATTTCCTAAACACAGTACACTTAACCTAGGATCTACACAGTATTCGATAAGTAACCAGAGATGATTTAGAGCATACAGGAGGACATGCATAGGTTAAAAGATTTGACACAGTCACAAATTTTAGTATCCTCAGGATCCTGAAACCAATCCCTCATGGATATTGACTTCTACTTGAATATTTACTTTGTGGTAGAACCGGTGTTCAGTTCTGAGTGTACACTACTGCCTTTCTAAAGGTTACATCCCAAAAGTCCCAGGCATAAAGTTACCTACACAGTTCTAACAAGATCCAGAATTCCTAAGAGCCAATTTCTCAGATTTAAGCTTTATTTTCCTGCAGCACTAATGAACTATTTTCCTGCAGCACTAATGAACTAATGAATGGCTAATGAATTCTAACTATGAAGAAATGGTCATAAAGTTTATATACTTACATACGTACTAATATAAAGTATGTTGTTGTATAACATAAAGAATAGCTATAGATTATTGTAATATATACTTTTGCCTAAAATTCCCAATAATATTCTTTAAAAATTCTTACATTTTCAACCTGCAAAGGAACTAGAGAAAGTATAAACAAAACTTATCTTTTATGGTAAGATATTAGTGTATTTAATCAAAAAATAGTATGCTCACTATAGCAGAGATAAGGATAAAGCCAATTAAGTTACTAAAAGGTCTGATTCCAAAAACTCTTCGGAGACCAGAAAGAAATCATTAAAATTATATGATGGTCATCTTTCCTTGATACTATTAGAGACCGAAAATGTAAAACTGTATCGTCAATCAGCCTGTACAAAGAATAAAACTAATCCATACTATCATACCCAAGTCTTTTTGTTATTTATTATGAGTATGCTAACCCAGAAATCTAATTCTGTCTCTGTGTATACTGTTAAATCTACAGTAGTTTTAGTGCACTTATTAAAAAATAGAAAAAATAAAAGGTTTGGTGACCCAAATGTTTATTCTACTTTAGAAACCTATATGCACTGGCCTTTTTAATATTACTAACATGGCCGGGCGTGGTGGCGCACGCCTGTAATCCCAGCGGCTCGGGAGGCGGAGGCAGGAGGATCGCAAGTTTGAGACCAGAGGCAGTCTGCGTAATTTAGTGAAACCCTGTCTCAAAAAGTAAAAAATGGGCTGGGGTGCATCTCAGTGGTGCAGCACTTGCAGAGCATGCAGGCGCGAGGCCCTGGGCTCAACCCCCAGTACCGCAAAAAAAAAATAATAATAATATTACTAACATGACCCCCATCTTTAAAATAAGGCACTGATCACTGGGTGCAGTGATTACACACCTGTAATCCCAGTGACTTGGGAGGCCGAGGCAGGAGGATCACAAACTCAAGGCCAGAGGCATACCGAGCAACTTAGCAAGACTCTGTCTCAAAATAAAAGCAAAAATATAAAAACTGGGCTGGGGGTGCAGCCCAGTGGCAGAGCACTTGCCAAGTTTGTGTGAGGCCCTGGGTTCAACCCCCATGTACCAGGAAAAAATCAAAATAAAATAAGGTACTGATCAATATTCACTTACTTGTCCTTCTAACATTTCTCTTGGTAGTCCCGTCCTCTCTTGCTCAGAGCTGTTAGTTCTTCGTATAGAAAGGCTATGTGATTTGCGTTTTTGTTTTGCTTGGCGAGCAGTTGAACAACTTCCGCTTTCTGTGGGCATTACTTCTAGAAGGTATTATCCTTGTCACTCCTGCAATAAACTAAACAGCCCAAAAAACAAGTACTTCATTTCTCATACAGCAATCCAAATAAAGAAAAAACAATGGACAAGATAAGCAGGTCTTTTAATTATAAGCTTTCTCATTATCATTAATATTGGCTATACAATTAACAACATGACAAATTAAGATTTTATCAAATTTTATCAACATTTTAAAAACCAACTTCCCTTAGGCTCAGTCTAGTCCCCAGAGGTAACCAATTTTAATTGCATATGCTAAACGATAGCAGATTCTAGAGTAATAACAGTCCAAGACACAATGTAAGCCACATATGTCATTTTAAATTTTCTAATGGCCACATTTTAAAAAGGAAAAACAAGAATTTACTTTTAAACGTAACATGTCTACAAAAAATTATGGGAGAAGAATGTGCCAGTCCATTCCCAAAGTAATCCCAAAACAATCAGCCAATGAAAACCCTGTGAGGGTTACTATGAGTCAGACTTGACTCGATGGCACCTAACAACAACACAACGTCTAAAATATTTTATCAAAATAAACAACATTAATGGAATATACTATTTTTGTAATTACCTCTTCAAAATTCAGTGTGTATTTTATATTCCCAGCATATCTCAAATCAAACTAGTCCAGTGTAACTATGGTATTTAAAGCTATAAATAATTTAATCATTATGATTTACTACCCTGGACGCTTTCTACTCATTTCCTGCCATTATTCGTTCTTCTTATGGATACCAAAGGTGCCAAAAAATGCATTTTAAGAAAGGAAAAACTGTATTAAAAATTTAATACTCCAATATATACTAATAAAAAATGAATACAAGTCACATTTGACTTCTGTAATGACAAGAGGTCAGACTACACACGGCTACCATGATTCAATTCAACTTCAAAAAGTAATACACAGATAACATCTCTTAAAATGTGTATAAAATCTTTGGTACCCCCAGTATGTCATCATGTTAATATTCTAAATACTATGCTCACACATTACATCATTCTTCAACTACAGATTTATCTGGTTTGCACATAACTGACTTATTTTTTGCTATTACTGGTCCCTCCTCTCTAACACTGTGCTAGTTCATGTGATGCTGAGAAGCAGCACTGGTCTTTCCCATATCTGCACACTTTTGCCCAGGACTGTATAAGGCAAAAGAGGACACATCCATGACCTGTAAGGAACCAACATGCCCAAAGTAATCTAGATTTAGAAAGGAACACTGGCATAAGGCCCACCATTGGGGGGATGGTTCTATGAATATATCAACTTGATGGGAAAATATGCTGACCTTTAAAATAACCATAAGGTCTATATAAACACCCACATTCCAGGATCATGTGTTCAAGGCCAGAGGCAGCCTGCACAGCTTAGTAAGACACTGGCTCAAAATAAGTAAAACGTTAAAAGGGGATGATGGTGCAGCCCCGTGGTGGAGCACTTGCCTAGTATACATAATGCCCTGGGCTCAACCTCCAGCCAGGTGTAGTGGCACATCTGTTATCCCAGCACTTGGGAGGCTGAGGCCTAAGGCGAACTGGGAGTTGCAGGTCAACCTGGGCTATAGAGCAAGACCTTGTCTCAAACCAAAAAAAAAGGAAAAAATTTCAACTAATTTTTTAAATTATTATAATTAAAATAAATTTAACTTCAGAATATAATGAAGTCTTTTTTCAAAATAGTACTATATAAACATGGGTACATACTATTTTTTTAATTATACATTACTTAGAACTTTCATAGATAAATCTTTTTATTAAAACTTTGAAGCCAAGCCTAACCCAAAAGTGTTGTCCAAAACCTAGAAAAGTCTATTATTTGTGCTTAGAACAAGTTTTATAAGCTTTAACTTACTTGTAAAGCTTGTAATTGCTCTTAACCAACACACTCTTGATAGTTATGAAGTCTCCATTATACTGCAAATACCAGGATTACCTTTTCTTAATTTTTGATTTTGAAATAATTGTCCATTCGTGGGAAGACACAAAGATAGTACAGAAGTTCCATATTTCCTCAGAGGTTATATCATAAACAGTACAATTTGATGATCAATTCACTACTTTGTTATTTTTGTTAAATCAGCACATTGACATTGGTATGTGTACAGACATCACCTTGTTACATATATAAATTTCTATAAATGCTCATAATCAAGACACAAAACTTTCCCATCCATGCAAAGATCACACTCGTGGTACGTAAGTCATCCTAACGTCCCTCCTCAGTACTACCCCTAACTCCTTACAACCATTAATTTGTATAGCATCTCCAGAATTTTGTCATCCTGAAAATATTATATAGATGACAACATAAAGAGTCTTCTTGAAATGTTTTTTCCGTCCAGCTTAATGGTGAAAATCCATCCAATTTCTGGTATGTACCAACAATTATTTCTTTTATTAACAGGTTGTATGCACAGCATGGATGCTTAACCATATGTTTGTCTAGTCATTCACCTATTGCAAAAAATTCAATTGTTTCCGTTTTCTTATTACAAATAAAACTGCTATAAATACCAATACACAGGTTTTATGTGAATACAGGTTTTCCTTTCTTTTGAATGAAGAGTCCAGGCATGAATGAGACTGCTGAGTCATGGAGTAAATGTACGTTTAGTTTTTAAAAAATCTTACTGAGATACAATTCATACACCAGACAAGTCACCAGTTTAAAATGCACAATTCAGTGACTTTCAGTACATTCAGGAATCTGTGCAATAACTAGTACAATCAACTTCTGAACAGTTGTCTCTCTCCAAAAACAAAACCCAGTTCCTATTAGCAGTCACTTCCATTTTCCTCCACCCACTCCTCACAGATAGCCCTAAGCAACCACTAATCTATTTTCTCTATAAATAAATTTGCCTTTCCTGGCCATTCCATATAGTCAGCACTCTGAATTCACAGGTTCTATTTCGACTCATCTGGGTTTGTATTTGCAGATTCAACCAACTGTAGACCAAAAATATTTGGGGGAAAAAATTGTGTCTGTACTAACCATGTATAGACTTTTTCTTGTCATTAGTTCCTAAACAGTACAGCATAACAACTAGTTGCAGGTTGTTTCCATTGTATTCAGTGTTATAGGTATTCGAGAGATGATGTAAACTATATGGGATGATGTTCATAGGTTACATGCAAATATTATGCCATTTTTATAGAAGGGGCTTGAGCATCCACAGATTTTAGTATCCCCAGGACCCTTGGAACCAACACCCCATAGGTACAGAGGGTAACTGTAAATGGCATTATACAATATACGGTGTGGTCTATTGTGACTGGCTTCTTAACGCAATGGTTTCATAGGTCATCTATGTTATAGCCTAACCAGTGCTGGTAATTTATTCCCTATACTGCCAAATATTCCATTGTATGGACATACCACATTCTACTTATCTTTTCATCAATTAATGGACAATCAGTTGTTTCCATTTCTAGGCTACTATAAGAATATTCCATTGTATGGACATACCACATTCTACTTATCTTTTCATCAATTAATGGACAATCAGTTGTTTCCATTTCTAGGCTATGTACATTAGTGTGCAAGTTTTTACGTACATGTGTGTTTTCATTTCTCTTGGGTGCATGCCTATGATAGAACTGCTGGGTCATACATGGCCTCTATGTTCAAATATGTTGACTTTTTTTCCTTTTAAAGAAACTGTCAAATTATTTTCCAGAGTAGCTATATCCTTTTTATATCACCATCAGCAACATAAGACTCAGTTCTCTGCATTCTCACCAGCATTTAAAATTCTATTTTTAATTTTAGTTGTTCCCACAGGTATTTCCCTGTATTTCCCTGTGGCCTTAATTAGCATTTCCCTGATAGCTTGTGCTAGGCACTCTTTTCCTGTGCTTATTTGCTGTCCAAATATCCTCTTTAGTGAGATGTCTCTTCAAGTGTTTTGCATATTTCTAACAGGATCTGAGAATTTATTACATACTTCACAGTACGAATTATTCAGTAATTTGAAATAACTGACATATGTGGGTTACAAATCATCTCTCCCAATCCACTGCCTGGCTTTACATTCTAATAGAGTTTTTCCACAAAGCAAAACATTTTAAGTTTGATGATGTGTTCTACTTTGGGAATCATATGCAAGCAGTTTCCGTAAATCCCTAGGTACCAAAAAACTTTTTCATGTTTTCTCCAAAAACTGTCATAGTCTGTATGTTTTATATCTTAATTTATAAGCTACTCAGTATTGACATTACTAGATGTGAGGTTTTTGTCAAGGTTTCTGGTTTTTGTTTTTGCCTATTGTATCCAATTATCCCAAGATTATTTGTTGAAAGGGCTAGGTTTAGATCAGTTGGTACAGTGCTGCTCTGTGCTGAGGCCCTGAGTTCAATCCCCAGCACTGCACAAATGGGAGAAGAATGTAGCAGCAATCATCTCAAAGCAATCATGAAACAATAAGCCACTGAAAACCCTACCAACAACAGAGAGGCCCTGATGTAGTGCTGGGCATGGCACAGTGTCGGGGAGTTTTCTTTCTTTCTAAGTGGGGTGAGATGGAATCTCAATGTAGTTTTAATCTGAAATTCCTTGATGGCTAAAGATGTTGCCCATTTATCAAGTATGTACTGGCTAATTCTACTTCTTTTGAGAACTGTCTGTTCAGCTATTTGTATTTTTTTTTTTTTTTTTGAGAACTGTTTAGTTCATTTGCTCACTTGAATTAATTATTCAACATTGAATTAATTGTTCTTTGGCTGTTTTATTTTTTGAGTTTATATATTCTGGATATTTATTCCTGTCACATGAATAGATGGCAAAGATTTTCTCCCATCCTGTAGGTTATCTCTTCACTCTTTTGCTTGTTTCTTTTGCTGTGCAGCTTTTTAATTCGATGCAATCCCATTTGTCAATTCTTGCTATTGTTTCCTGAGTTACTGGAGTCCTAATCTAAGTTACTGCCTATGCCTATGTCTTAAAGTGCTTCCTCTATGTTTTCTTCTGGTAGTTTCAAAGTTTCAGGTCTTACATAAAGGTCTCTGATTCATTCTTAGTTGACTTTTGTATAGGGTGACAGACAGGAGTCCAGATCCAGTCTTCTACATGAGGACATCCAGTTTCACCAGCACTTGTTAAAGAGGCTATCTCTGGGGCTGGAGATGTACCTCAGTGGTAGAGAGCTTTCCTAGCATTCACAAAGCCCTGGGGTTAATCTCCAGCACCACTCCCCTGCTCCCCCCCCAAAAAAGAAGCTGTCTTTTTTCCAGTGTATGTTTTTTACACTTTTGTCAAGAATCAGATGGTTGTATCTTGTGTGGACTGATTTCTGGATACTGAAGCACTGTTCTGACGGTTATTTTAAAGTCTTTGTCAAATAATTTTAACATTTGTATCATCTCTGTGTTGATATTGACTGTATTTTCCAATTCAGATTAAGAGTTTTCTGGTTCTTCATACAACAAATCGTTTTCAATGGAAACTTTGATATTTTGAGCATTACATTACCAGACTCAAAATCTAAAAGTGTTCTATTATATTATATAGGCCTCTGATGACATCACTCAGGCAAAGAGAGGCATTATTTCATTGGTGCCATGTGAGTTCCGAAAGCAGAGGTGGAAGGTTCCCATTCAGCTGCAACTGACCCCTGCATGAGGTACTCCTCATTACTACTGGGTGCTAAAGAATTCGGTCTCCACCTTGGCCCCCACTCATACCACCATGGATGAAGAAGGGGTGCCGCATTATTCCTCCCTACAGTGCACTACACAGGCGCAGCTTCATTCCTGAAACTCTGCTAGGTCTCTTCTGATGACACCTCAGCAGGAAAAGAGATGGGTGTGCTTTTTAACCACCCAGCAGTTACAAAAATCCCAACTCTCACCTAGCCTTGTCTGATATCACCTATGCAGAAAACAGCATCTCATTACCGCTTGTCAAGGGCAGAAGTACAGATTCCCCATTCAGTCTTTGATTATTAAGATTAGCGTGGAAGCTGCAGAATTTACTGCTATTTGGTTGGATTAAAGTATTTATAAACTAAGTATCTTCTACCTGATAGGTGGGGCTGGGATTTAGCTCAATTGGTAGAGCACTGCTCTGCAATCTCTGAGGTCCTGGATTTGAGTCCCAGCACCGCAAAAATGGGAGAAGGACATGGCAATCCACTCCTGAGGCAATCGTGAAATCATCAGCCACTAAAAACCCTATGAGGGTCGCTATGAGGCAGACACAACTCAACAGCACCTAACAACAAGGACCTGATGGGTGTTGTTCTGAGCTCCTCTGAGGCCCTGGGTTTGATCCTCAACACTCCAAAAAAATGAGAGAAGAACCCGGCAGCCCACTCCCAAAACAATCCCAAAACAATCAGCCCTTGAAAACCTTATGAATGACAGAGAAGCACTGCCATAGTGCCAGGCATGGCATAGTGTTGGGTAGTGTTTTGTTCTGTTGCACATAGCATCGCTATGAGTAGCACCAGACCCAATGACACCTAACAACAACAACCTGGTAGGCAGGCTGCCTCTTTCCTGGTCTTTCAGCTAGTGAGATCAGGTTTTCTTGTTTTGTTTTGTTTGTTGTTTTTTGGGGTTTTTGTTTTGTTTTGTTTTGTTTTTTTGTCCAAGCACTTTGGGTTCGTGGGTTGCAAGCTTCTCCAGCACCAAGTCAGGGATATATGATATAAAAAAACCCAGAGAAGTACTGTGTCATTTCTTAGGTCCCAGAGTATCTAGCCAATCTGTTTTCTTTCTTCGACCTTTCAGTCTTCTTGTTGTTATTAGGTGCCATGGAGTAGGGTCTGACTCAAAGAGACTCTCATCAGAGAATGCAGAGTGGCACTCTGTTACCTGAGCTAAACCCCACTCCTCACAGACGTATTTGTTTTATATACAATGCCCAGTGTTTTCAGCTGTACTAATAGAAGGAATAGAGAAATATATGTCTACTCCTTTTTCCTTAAGTAAAAAGCCATAGATCATCTGTCTCTCAAATTGACTTATGGTACAAGCCATATTTTAAGAGGACAGCATAAAAAAAGGCAACAGAACCCCATAACCTTCAATCTCCACACAGTTTACACTATGTTCTCTGACTTTTCTTGTCAGTTCACAAAGGCAATCTTTTCCCATCGATCAATTTCCAATCAAACACAGTTCAATTACTTCCTCAAACCAGGCACCAAATGAGACCTTTCCTAGGAGAGTAATTTTATCTTTTTTGTTTGTTTGTTTTGGGAGACAGTGTCTTACTGTGTAGCTCAGGCTGGCACCTCAAACTCATGATCCTCCGACCCCCTTCCTCCTCCTACCTGCACCTCCTAGTGCTGGGATTACAGGCAAGTGCCACCACATGCACACTGTCTTTTAGTAACTTTCTAAATCCTCTCAAGTAATTTCTCAAAGATGAGTTCACAATGTCTACGCCATACACTGGTCTATTAACATTAAAAGATCACTTGGCTAATTGAGATTCTGCCTCCTCTTCCTCTAATTTCTTTAGCTTTTGTTCAAATACCAATATTCTTCCAAAATGTTTTATAACTTCCTCTTGGAATTCTAACCTATTTCTTTTATGGATCTCTGTCAAAACTTTTCCTGCAACTTTTCCCTAACTTTATGTTTGTCTCTGCCTTCATATCCTCCACCTTTCTTCCCAGCAGCCTATACAGTTCCTATCACCACTTCCTTCCTTTCACACCAGATCCCCCATGGAGAGGGGGAATCAGTCCCTGGCCCAAGAACTAAAGCATCTTAAGGCTACAGGCCCAATTGTCTTCATCTCAGGTTATATGTCCGCATTAGCAAAAAAAAAAAGGTAATTAAATGTTTGATTTAATAACAAGTTCAGGGTTTCTCAGGTTGGTATCATGGAAAGAAGGGCAATGAGGCTGCGGGCATTTGTAAATGAATACTGAAATGATGCACCATGGAATCTAAGCTTAACAAAAGTGAAAACAGAAACAAGTTAATGCAGTTACTGGAGGAAAGTCAATGGTCAGTAGGTCTACCTGAGGTTGAAAAACTACACAAAGCATTGGTTATGAGGCTTACATTTGTTGTTGTTAGGTGCCTTCCAGTTGTGTCCAACTCATAGCGACCCTTATAGGGTTTTCAATGGCTGATTTTTTCGGGATTGCCTCTGGGAGTGGATTGCCATGTCTTTCTCCCATTTTTTGCAGTGCTGGGAATCAAACTTGGGACCTCAGAGACTGCAGAGCAGCGCTCTACCAACTGAGCTAAATCCCAGCCCATGAGGCTTGAAGGGATCAATTAAATATAAGGAGTCACTAGAACAACAATCTTCACAATATCTCTGTGAGGTAGTGTTCCCAAAACCAGTTAAGAGTTTGATAATATTTAACAAACTAAACACCTTAGTAAATTTAATCATACAACTATAAAAAGATAACTTTCTCTAAAAGTAAGCTGAGGCTGAGGGTGTAGAGCTCAGTGGGGCAGTGCTTGCCTATCAAGATCAAGGTTCTGGGTTCGATCCCCAGCTTATTTTAGATACTTTACCTACTATGCACCATTTCACCTAAATACAAACTAAGAAAGAAACCCGAAATTCCAAAAGGAAATTATTGCCCTTCAAACTATTCATACTTACCTAATAAGACAGATTACTACATTAAACAGAAGGCTGATGTAAATATGCTTTAATATAAAATCTCCTTCAGAACTCTTAAATGATTTATGTCCTCTTGAACCCATTTGTCCTTACTACATGCTGTCACGGGGCTGGGATTTAGCTCAGTTGGTAGAGCGCTGCGCTGCAGTCTCTGAGGTCCTGAGTTTGATTCCCAGCACCACAAAAATGGGAGAAGGACCTGGCAATCCACTCCCAAGGCAATCCCAAAACAGTCAGCCATTGAAAACCCTATGAGGGCCGCTATGAGTTGGATACCGACTCGATGGCACCTAACAACAACAACAACATATGCTGTCACATACACATTATCCCCTTAGTGCTTGTCAGCTCGGAGAACATACATATAGCTTTGATGCAGCTGTACTATGCCCAGAGCACTGACCAAATAGCTAACAAATTCATGAAATCCATAAACATATGGTGTTAGAAGCTGAATTCCCCATCTTTGCAAATCTGTAATATTAAATATCAATGAACACTTAGCTTTCTGTTCTTTCAAAGGCTCTTTTTAGTAATTAAATTGTCACTACCTAAATTATCAGATTCTTAAGTACACATATGAGAAAGGCAGATAACTAAAGTGGCTTTTAAAAGCAATATAACAAAAATAAATAAAAATAATACAACAAATAATCAATGAAAGAAAAAGAAAGAGAAAGAAAGAAAGAAAAGACAAAAAGAAAGAGATCAACGCAGAACAATTAAGAAAACACTTAGCATCACTTCTGGGAAAAAGACCTTAGGGTAAATGCAAAATAAGCTAACAACCCTACACAGCTATGCAAAAAAGAAATACTAGAACAGGGTGAGAAAGGAGAAAGGAAACATATAAAGATCTCCTTAGTCCATCACTTTGCAAAAATGCTTGGCATATACAGTGTAATAAAACCTTCCCAACAGAAATGTGAGACTGGTACGAACACCACTTTAGAGGGTAGGAAATGGAGACTTAAGAAATCGGCCGAGGTCACACTACTGTTATTACACGTGGCCAGTGTTCACTGCTCTTCTGTCTCCTGTGGGCAGTATTAGTAGAAAAGCAGTATCCAAAACAAACGGATAACAGTGCCACTCCATTTACGCCACCTGGTCAGATATTTACATACCGTGCTCAAGTATGGGGACCACATTTCCAAAGGCGTTTGGAAACACTCCAACTGGATCAGTAGTGCAACCAAAACAGCAAAGAGGGTGGGGTGAGGGACCACTTCTTAAGAAAAGGAAAACAGATGCTGGAGGCATATAACAACGATCTACAGCTGCCTTGTTTACTTGGAGGTAAATAATTCCTGAAATGTTTTGAAGGCCATAACTCATAGGCCAAAATACTGAGTTTAAGGAAGAACTACCTGAACGTAAATGAAACCTCCAAGCACTTAGCACCCACAGGAGATTATAGTATCAGCGTGAACGGACCTAGACAAGCGTAGGAATGGGGTACACTGCACACTGCGGAGTTTAATAAAACCTCTAAAAACCTGGCTAACCATAAATATGTCTGCTCGCCAGGTGGAATGGTTTATTTATGGAACTTTGGTAAATAGGTGTATTATGGTGGTGCGGTATTATTCCAGAAAACAGCTCTCTTTAATTTCACATTTTACTGTTCCTCCTCAGTGACGGCTGTGCACAGAGAAGAGGAAAGAAGTCTTCAGAAGCGGAACAAAAGCTCGGCGGGGATTAACCACCTGGCACCGTCTCGCCTCCTTCCTTCCAAGTTGCCCAGCCTATGCCCCTTGCTGGGGGACGAAAGGACGACGTCCTCCAAAGGCCCCCCAGGGGCTCCCGCCGCCACACAGGCAGCCCGGCCGGGCGCTGCCGGGGGACACCCGGAGGGCAGGGGAGCCCGCGGGCGCAGGCCGGACCCCTCGTCCGCCTCCACGCCTGACCACCTCGCCCTCGCCCACTCCGACGCCTGCGTCCTCCCCCCCACCCCTCCTCTGCACCCCGACCCATTCGCCTTCGCGTCCCCACCTCCGTCCGAGCCTCGTCCTCCACCCGATCCCCCTCCCCGGCGACCCCTCCTCCGCGCTCCACCGCTAGAAAAATGGCGGCACTCACCTGTCACGGCTGCCGCGCCCGCCACCGCCTGGAGCCAGCCTGGGTCGCACTCGGCCCGTGGGTCCCCGCAACGCAGCGCCCAGGACGGACAAACGGACGTGCAGGACACGGGCTGACTCGGCACTGACGCTCTCCGGCGACCCCGGCCCGGAGCTCCCGCACTTCCGGCACTCCCGGAAGTCCCGCCCCGGCCTTCGCGCCACGCCCAGCCGTCGCCGGAAGTCCCGCCCACGCTCAGGGGCTCCGGAAGTCTTGGCCTGGCTTCCGCGCCACAGTCCCCACTGGCCGGAACCGTCTCCTGCGGGCTGCGTTTGTTCGGTTCCTCCCGGCCTCGGCCGGCCGTAGCCGGGCCGGGAGAGCGAGGCCGAAGGGAACGACCTCAGAAGGGGAGCGGGCACGGCGCCCCCTAGTGGCGCAGGCGGCCTCAACGCTTCCAGGAGTTTTCTAGAGCTGCCCGGGCGCTGGCCCCGCTACACCCCAGTCCTGCGCCCCCAAAACACAATCCACGCCATCGTTTAGGGGAGCTGCTCCGCTAGAACCCTCAGGTGGAAACGCACTTGGATCGGATCTACTCACCGCTGCAGGGGTTCCGGTCGGGTCACACGGTCAGGCAGGTTTTAAGTCCATCTGTCCTAAAAAACTGGCTCAAGCCCTAGGAACTGGGGAGGAGAAGGAAAATAATCTCATAAAAACGCAAGGTCAAGCATACTGTTTATAACTGTAAATCTGTTTCAAAATCTTTCAAATCCAAACCCACTTATTAGGCTGACTTGCTATGAACCGCTTCACTGGCAGGGCTCTGTAGGAGTCTTGCTATTTGGCTGCAGTGGAGCCTGATGGAGATAGAACTATTAATATTTCAGCTTATCTGCAGAAGATGACTCACCCAGTTTCCTTCTGAAATATCTGATCACCATTGGCTAAAAAGAGAAAACAGAATCAGCTGCTCGCTGCAAAAGGTGGGACTTGGGCTGCTTCCCCCCCCCCCCCTTTAATCTAGGCTAGGAAAACCTACATAATAGACTAAAGTCATTACATAAACAACCATCTCTCTAACTGAGCCTTTAAAGCTCACTTAAAGTACAAGGCATGAAAGCATTTTTCTTCTATATGGGTCAACATTCTTGCTCCTTCTAAAATAAAACTCAAGGTTAAGATAGAAAAACCAGTAATATAATAAATTTGTTGCACAAGAAACAAATTTAACATATTTGGGGGAACGAATAACAAAAAAAAATGAAATGAAATGTGAAGCTACTTCTGCATTAAGTATAATAAAAATCTGTCACTGGAAACAATTGTATAAGATTAACTAAAGATATTTGACTTCTTGTTGGGTGCAATCAAGTCCTACTCATAATCAACCTTGTTTTCCGGAGTGGATTGGGACATCCTCCTCCCATTTTTACGGTGCTGGGGATTGAACCCTGGTCACTCAGGTAGTGCGGAGCAGCATTCTACCAACTGAGCTAAACCCCAGGCTATTTGAATTCTTAAGAGAAATAATTTTCAAATTTGGAACCTGTGACACACATGCAAGCTAACACAATTTTGTTTAACAAGAAATTGTGCAAAATGTATTTTGCGGAGCATGGTAGCAGAAAGCTTTGTAAACCACAATATCATGTGCAACTAACATTCTAGGTGGCTTTATTTTGCAACATAACACCCACAGTTTAGATGGCACTTAAGATATTGTTAATGGAAGTGATTTTTTTCATTGATACATTTAGGATTCCACAAACGTCACTGGAAATAACTGATTGCATTATGAAGTATCACAAAACCAAGATCAAGAAATCAAGTTTTGAGGACATGTCAATTTAGTATTTTGTAACTTGTCAATTTGCATATATTACAACTTATTTAACCCAAAACAATAAAATAGAAGTCACTATTTTAAACTGAATTTTAGCTGAGCATAAGAATGTCTAAATGACCGGTGTCACACGCCTGTAATCCCAGCAGTTTGGGAGGCAGAGGCAGGAGGATCGCAAGACCAGACGCAGTCTGCGTAACTTAGTGAGGCCCTATCTTAAAAAGCAAAAAAATGGGCTGGCGGCGCAGCTCAGTGGCCCAGCACTTGAAAAGCATGCAGGCGCAAAGCCCTGGGTTCAACCCCCAGTACCGCAAAAAAAAAAAAAAAAAAAAAGAAAAGAAAAGAAAAAGAATGTCTAAATGACTTGTCAAAAGTCAAAAATCTGAGCAATGATTAAAATCCAGCTCTTTGCATGTCATAATTTTGATTTTGTCTTCTGTTTAGTTCACTAATTTCGTCATGTCTTCTTTTACTTTAGCTGCTCATTGTTCAAGGGCAAGTTTTAGAATCTCTTTTGACATGTGATTTGGTCTTTTTTTTCTGAATTTTTAATAACCTTTTGCTTTCTTCATGAATGATATCTTTGACTCATCTAGTCTTCAATCATTAGTGTCTAATGCATCCAATCTGTTCCTAAGATAGTCTCTGAACTCAGGTGGCATATATTAAAGGCCATACCTTGGCTATTGTATACACGTGTTCTAATTTTCTTCTGTTTTCAGTTTCAGCTTGCATATGAGCAGGTAATGGTCTGATCCACAGTCAGCACTGGTCTTGGTCTGACTTTTGATATTGATGTTTTCCATCATTTCTTTTCACAAATGTAGTCAATTTGGTTCCTGTATATTCCATTTGGTGAATTCCAGGTGTAGTCACTATATGTGTTGGTGAAAAAAACGTATTTTCAATGAAAAACTCGGTCTGACAAAATTCTGTCATGCAATCTGCAGCATCGTTTCTGTCACTAAGGCCGTATTTTCCAAATACTGAGCCTTCATACAGCTATCAAGAGCTTTATAATTTTCCAGTACTTAAAGAATCTTCTGATGAGATTGCTGCCAATCAGCTAGCTGGGGTTCTTTTGCTCTATAAGAACTATAGGTAGTTCTATAGAACTCTAGGTAGGTGAGGAGAAACTCTTCCAGTGCAGGCAATCCCAGGCAAGGGCCTAAGGCCTAGGCGCTGGACTAGCACATGCACATGCTTACACCTCCAAGCCCTTTAGAAGCCTGAGTTTTATAGCTCTAGGCTCTCAGATTGGAGGCTTATCACTCTGGGCTTTACCCATCGCCTACACCAACACATGGCAACTTTCATAATGCTCAGCTTCCAGCAGCAACGGGGAGGCATCAGACAGCAGCAAGCAGCAGTACATAGTGCCTTCTAGTATATAGCTTTCTTTCAGGCCTTGGGTGCTTGGACCCTTACCCTTACAGCAACAGTGTTACAGCTCTTAGGCCTAAGGTACTTGGATTCTCAACCCTTGTCGGCAGCTAGTGTTCCAGCTCTTGAGTCTAGGGTATCAGGATCCTTAGCCTTCAACAGCAGCTAGTTTTAGAGCTCTCAGACTAAGGGTGTCAAAGACCCTTAACCCTTAAGGCTTGGCATCTCTCCAGGCCCCTTGCAGCAACCCGAGCCTGCAGTTTCTCACATCTGCAGCTTACTCACTTTTGTTCCCCGTTGTTCCTGCCCTGGCTGCTCTCTGGAACTCTGCACCTGCTCTCTTGTTGATACTGCCACAGTCACTGCTGCTGTTTCCACCACTACTGCCACCTCCACCCCTACGAGTATTTCTGTCACTATTCTTCTTCTTCTTTCATGTTACCAGCTCATCCCACACCAGTAATGATGAAGATCAGAAGTGGGCACGAAAAGACCACTCGAGAGAGGACTTCGTTGGGCCTAATTTTGCAACACTAGAGGGCTGCACAGGAAGATGTTTCCCAGTAGGCTCACGAAACAGCCTTTTTATGTAGTCAGAAAAAAATGTGTGCACCAATCACAGTAGAACTTCATGCAAATGAAGGACTGTGTGTGCACTAATCACAGGCTGTCTGCAAGGCCATCAAGGGAAGTACTCCCCCTCTGATCTGGGTGGAATAAGGCTGCAGGGTTATCCAAAGTTCATTGTGCTCATGATGCCAAAAAGTCTGTCACAAGCTATTTAAAACTGTCATGTTTGGGACAGTACCTTCAGTAGCCAGAGTAATATTTCAGCAGCAAGCAGCTGTGGTTGCCATGAAGCTTCCTCAAGGTGTGTCTGTGGAGTGTTCAGAGTGGCCTATGCTGGCATGAGGGCAGTCTGGCTGGCTGCTTAGCTGACAGTCCCTTGCTCAAGGCAGCTGAGGCACTAGGTAGGGGCCTAGTAGCTGTCCATTAGGGAGTCAAATCACCTCCCCCACATTAGCTCATTAAACCAAAAACATTAAAGGGTGTTTATAATACAAACTTACTAACACTAAGTGATTTAATAGTATTTAACAGTGCTTTACCAATTCTTAACTCCTTTACTGGAGCTGGGGTTTAGCTCAGTTGGTAAAGTGCTCCTCTGCGCCCTCTGATGCCCTAGGCTAGATGCCTAGCGCTGCAAAAAAAAAAAAAAGGAGAAGGACCTGGCAGCCCACTCCCCAATCAGCCATTGAAAACCATATAAATAGTAGAGAAGTACTGACATAGTGCCAGATATGGCACAGTGTTGGAGAGTGTTTCTTTGGTACATAGGATCACTATGAGTAGGACCCCACTCAAAGGCACCTAACAGCAACAGCTCATTCTCCAGTGCCCCAGGAAGAGAGGAGTCCCTCTAATCTGTTTTAAGATTATTGGTGATATTAACAAATGTGATGAATACTGAACAATGAAATACGTCAGCATTTGGAAGTTCTGCTTCGTTCAGTAAATCGATATTTCTCAAGTATCAGTGCACACTATTACAAAATCATGCATAGGAAATATGCATTCAAGGGTAAGATTAAGATCAACAAAACTTAAGGTAACAGTATAAAATGTTCACTGTAATAGTTTCAGATTCCAAATAGCAAATAACCTTTTTAAAACAATCACCTATTTTTTTGGTGTAGAATCAAAAAAGAATAAACATGATCATCTGTAACAGCTACTTATAAAAGCCGCCAATTTGCCAACTACAGGCCAGCCTTCATATATTTCAGCCAATATAATACATACACCTGTCTTCCATTAAGCCAGACATTAAAGAAATTTGCAATAACGTACAACAACAAATTAAGTTTTCTAACTTTTTTGTTTGAAATAAATATATGTCACAAAAATGTTATTTATGTTAATACCTAATTTTAAAATCAGTATTTTAGTAGTTTGTTGTACGGTGCCAGCAAGTGGCATCTGACTCATAGAGACCCTCATGGGGTTTTCAGTGGCTGATTGTTTTGGAGATTGCTTTGGGAGTGGACTGCCATATCTTTCTCTCATTTTTTGTGGTGCTGGCGATCAAACTCAGGGCCTCAGAGAGCACAGAGCAGCACTGTACTAATTGAGCTAAACCCCAAACCCAGTATTTTAGTAAATCTGTTTTAATTTTTAATATAAATAGCAGTAGGTACAAACAAGAGTAAACAAAAGCTTTTAGGGGTCCTCAATAAATTTGAAGAATGTTAAGTGTCCAGAGACCAAAATATTTGAAAACTGGTGCACTTCACTGCTTAGCTGAAAAACTCAGTACATATTTAAAATTTTACAGGCATGTTAGATGAAATAAATTTCCAACTACATGTACATTTCATTATTTAAAAATTTACAAATAGTTTCACATGTAATCTAAAGGAAACGAATCCTAACATATAATCTTATTCAACTTGAGTAAGAAAACGCTTGCCACCTGATGGCTTCTATGAGTGCCAAATTAATCCTATCCCAACGCAGAAGGTTCCCCAATGTGCCTCTACTTCTATTAACTTTGGTAAACAACTAAGTGCAAAGTACCTTCGAAATATCACTGCCTTCGCGCGCACACACACACACACACACACACACACACACACACACACAGAGAATATATATAATTTGTCTCCTATATATATACTGGGGAGAAGGACCTGGCAACCCACTCCCAAAAATCGATCCGCCATTGAAAACCCTATAAACAGCAGAGAAGCACTGACAGTAGTGTTTCGCCTGTTGTATGCAGGGTCGCTATGAGTCGGATACCGACCCGACGGCACCTAACAACAACAACATATATACATATATAATATATGTATATATACATATATACATATATAATGTATACATATATATGTATATATAACATATATACATATATAATATATGTTGTTGTTGTTAGGTGCCGTCGGGTCGGTATCCGACTCATAGCGACCCTCTGTACAACAGGGGAAACACTATTGTCAGTGCTTCTCTGCTGTTCATAGGGTTTTCAATGGCAGATCGATTTTTGGGAGGGGGTTGCCAGGTCCTTCTCCCAAGCCTACAGCTTCTGGTGTTCCCAGGCGGTCTCCCACCCAGGTACTAACCAGACCCGACCCTGCTTAGCTTCGGAGATCTGCCGGGATCGGATGCCGCAGGGCTACAGCTGCAGGCATATAATATATATATGTATACATATTATGGGCTGGGATTTAGCTCAGTGGGTAGAGCGCTGCGCTGTAGTCTCTGAGGCCCCAAGTTCAATTCCCAGCACCGCAAAAATGAGAGCAGGGCCTGGCCATCCACTCCCAATGCAATCCCGAAGCACTTAGCCATTGAAAACCCTATGAGGGTCGCTATGAGTCGGATACCGACTCAACGGCACCTAACAACAACAACAACATACATATTATGTGTATATATCGGAGACAAATTCTTGTAATACTAAAATAACTCGTGGGAGATGGGGAGACATGTGACTCTTCCAAACACACACTAACGATTTCTTGCTTTTTGTTGTTGTCAGGTGCCCTTGAGTTGATGTTTGACTCATAGTGACCCTATGTACAACAAGCAAAATACTATTGTGTTTCTCTGCTATTCATAGGGTTTTCAATGGCTGATTGATTTCTGGGAGTGGGTTGCCAGGTCCTTCTCCCAGGCATACAGCACCTGGTGTTCCCAGGCGGTCTCCCATCCAAGTATTAACGAGGCCTGACCCTGCTTTGTTGTTGTTGTTGTTGTTGTTGTTGTTGTTGTTAGGTGCCG